>WURT03189514.1:0-10058 GCA_009936505.3 Holothuria glaberrima
TTCTTCTTCTTCTTCTTCTTCTTCTTCTTCTTCTTCTTCTTCTTCTTCTTCTTCTTCTTCTTCTTCTTCTTCTTCACTCTGTCCCTCTTTTTCTTTTTCCCCTTTTCTTTTCCTTCTCTTTTCCCCTTTTCTTACAAATGATAGGGGGCGGTGGCCCTGTCCTCTGTGGCGCCGCCCCTGTTTCGGATATATATTTTTGTAAAATTAGACTTAATTTACCCTTTAACTAGCTGCCAGGATTATTTTTGAGTCCCTGGATCTAGGTCTGGCTGTGAGAGCAAGCAATATCACGAAACCAGGCCTGATGATAGTCGTTCGATTGAACGTTTTCGTAAAAAAGGAACTCTAGCAATTGTCCAACAAACTTTTTTTGCAAGTTCCTTATTCTCTGTAGAATTCTCAAATTCAGTTCAACGAACAGAAATTAATCAATTGTTAAGTTTGAATGGGTGTATCAAATTGCTTAATTAGAAATCAGTAAAACTTTGTCTACCTGTTTTAGTTCAAGGAGAAATCATTACTTCAATGATGAGTTCTACGTAGTTTTCGTAAAAATGTTCAATGTCTCCTCATCGGCAACATGAAGGGCTTGGTTACCCGGTTTCATTCTACTTTATAGATCCCGCGGCAGAGTTGTAAAGTTAAGAACTTGAGATGGCTACAGATCAACAGATATCTTCGCAATGAGGCTGTTCATCCTGTAATGATTAAAATACCCTTGCATTAACAGATATAAGACGTGTTCAACTTTTCGAAAGCATTTCGAAAAATTTCATAAGTTAGTGAATGTTAAGTAATGCTTGCATGCGCGTCAATCGACAGTCTGAAAAATCAGCGGCGAAGCCAATTACATTTGCCTGACCTGCTGACGGAAGGACCATGGAGAATGTTTTGCGGTCGGAGGCAGGAGAGGTGTCTAAAGGGGTGGGGGCATTTACCGCTTCCGTATGAAGGGAGGAGTATTCCCCTTTCCTTTGACAAAGTTTTGAATGTTTAAGTGTCCTCACAAGAAATCTGCTATTAAATTTGTCAATTTTAAGTAAAAATTGTGTTTTTAAATCAACGAAAATATCTACATCAAGAAGGAGGTGACATGGCCCGCAATAATTTTGCCGCTTTGGTGACCTGAAAATTACTGATATGATATTTGATTCAAAAGGCATTGAAAATCCAGAAAGGAGCCGCAATTCTCATCAAAATCCAAAAAAATTGACCATTTTATAGGGTAAATTCCCTTTCACACTCGCTCAATGAATAAACACGAGCTAAATATGCAAATATGTTACATCGAAAGATGGGCTTACCAAAAATACTTAATGTAAGCCTTAATTTGTGTCTCCAACCTTTATTTCAAAGAAACTTGAAGCACTGGTACCTCCTGAGGAGTTCATTATTGAAGTTAAATTGTTTTCTTGAAAATTATTGTTATCACTCACCAAGCTGTAAACTACCCGGCCTGATCAGTTTCTAAGAGATAACTTATATAAGGTTAACAAAAGAACTACTAACACTGTGCAACAACGTACTCCACATCATTATTTTACAAGGGTAATTGGTCACTCCAGAGACCATCAAACCTTGAGGAGGTATGTCGGGAAAAATGTACAAGATATTCAAATACTTCCAGTGGATGATTTATTTGAGGATTTCATTCTGTAAGTACAGAGTGAAAACAGGTCGTACTGGTGGCATGACCATAACTTTAACACATTGTCACAAGTTCCACACTGTAGGGCAGGATATTGACTAACATTGTATAGAAAGAACATCTTCAAAGTTGTACAAAAACGCTTTCTCGAAATACTGATAACTTAGCATGCAGTTCTTTTGTTTCGGACCGGTAAGTGGGCAGACATGGCTTCCTTTGACCTAACTCAAATCCTACAGTGAACGACCCTAGCAAGTTCGCAAAAGCCCTCGTACCTTGTAAATATTTACACAATTAAGTTAATTATTTATGGAATGGTTTGTCAGCCTAGTGTCTCTCTAAACCCCGGAGTTTTAATCAGACGAATGTTCTATACATATTATTAAAATATAAAATAATATATAGACGATGATTAATAGTGTGATAAACATGGGATGACATAATAAGAACACGAAACATATATGTATATAGTTATATACGTGTATAATACAGGCACGCCTGTGCCCTTCTTCAAATACTCCAAATAATGAAGTAATGAGATGAGTGTATACAATAAAGAACGACATGTGTTCCTGAAATATACACGTATATAACTATATAATATATGTTTATCACACTATTAATCGTCGTCCATATTATTTATGGAGCATAGGTGGATATCTTTTATAATATATATATATATATTTATATATATATATATATACATATAAATATATGGAGTGGAATGAAAATCAGGTCGGGTTTGCCAATTTTTCTTGTTTTCACTGGTACAAGATTTTGTCTTCCGGTAAATTTATTAATATCGAAAAACGAATCAATATCACGATTATATAACGAGAAAGTCAACTGCAGATGAATCACTCATCGCGCATAAAAATTATACCGTCAATTTCGTGAAACTGAATAGACGTATTAGTTACACGTCACTGCTTCTGACTCTTAATGCCAAATGGATAAAATTAGGAAAAATTATTAACATTGACTGTAAATAAGCAGAAAATTTTCAAATTCTTGCAGTAAAATGTAATCGCTTTTCTGAGTAAAACTTGGTACTGAAATTCGATGATATATAAAAGTTTTGAAACTCATTTGGAAGCTTTCACTCCACAGAAAGCTGTTCTTACTGGGGGATGAAATTTTTTAGACCATCTCCCTAGAGGAACGGTCTTAAGCAGTTAAGGGGGGGGTGACCCCCTCTTTTCAATTCTTGGAATATTTGAGCAGCTTTAGTTGTAATTTGATGATACATTTTGTGGAGTTTCTAACGGACATTTATTGAACTTAACTTTGATATTTTACTGAAAGGGTAATTATATTTTACACGAAGGACAAATGAGGATTTCGTCCTTGAAAAGTGGAGGCGAAAAATACTTCATTCCATCCGCCAGCGATATTTGACTGAGGGTAAAATACCCCGGCGTCATGCCACTGCTTTATATGTGAGACCTACGTGAGATTTTCCCTGTAACATGTATTTCCGTTTCTGTCATAATATCCAAAGTTTCTTTAAAATGTCAAAGTTTTCTTAAAAATACAGATATAAATAAATTATTTACGTGACTCTACAGGATGAAACTGGTAAATTGCAAGAAAAAAGGTCGACAAATGTTGTTGATATCTAGTGAAATGTCTTGAACTAATAAAAATGAACAGGATGACGGAATGAAAAATTTGACGTAAACAGTTCTATCATTCGTCATACAAACGGAACACGCGCAGGAAAGCTACTAATGAAGTACTCTAATAATACTAATTTCTATTTTTTGTATTTTTGAGAACCCTTCATTGTCATATTCCAAAACGTGTAGCAATTTTGCGTCGAAGACGAGGTTGGATAATATCAAGGTTATTCTTCATTGAAGACAAATTAGTTTACAAAATATCTGAGTTTGTAGGATTCCCGTATAAAACTAAAAAAAAACTCGTTTTTTCGCTGAAATTTTGCTGGGGAACAGTTTTTGAACCATTTTCCTGTGTTTGCTGTTAAAATAATACAGTGATTTGATTCCATGTCAAAGTTACAATAACCTGCACAGATTTAACACTGATTAAGGCCATCATATCAACCGCAAAAGTCACCATTGACCAATTAGAGTGAAGCTACCGTTTGAATTAATGTAAATCAAAGTGCGGCCACCAATCGTATTTAGAGATATGATCATGTATCACAATATTTTTGGGATGATGCTACAGCCCGTTTAATAATGGATATACTCTACCTCCTCCCTCCCCTGGGAAGAGGAATCTCTACAACGAGCAAATTTTTCATGACGTTTTCCTAGTTTCAGTTTAGTTTTTCTTGTTTTTCTTATTTGATCTTATCCGGGGTTCCTAACACCCCCTGCTTTAACCTATTCCACATGTTGAGCCCTTGACAAATTCTGCACAATGTGAATGTCCTTATCCTAAGTTATTAAAAAGCACATAAAAGATAACGATTAACGTGCTTGTAAGCTGCTGCTGCTTCTTCGGGTTATAGTTCATTGAGTCATTTAGGTCAATAGCAGTTTTTTTTATTACCCCGAGGAGCGGACTCTGCTCAGCTCCCCAGCTTCCCAAGGGATATATGAATGAAAAAGGAATATGCCTTACAGCCTGTTACGTAGGCATTTATCTGTTAGGATCATCCCAGAAATTCATCTATACTGGTCTTCTGGCTAAGACCATTTGAAGGTCGGTGGAAACGTACGCCCTTAACAGTGGCTTATGTAGCCAGTCAAGTCCCATGGGTTGGTCTGGGGGCATGATTCACTACGACCCCACGGAAGCATTTTGTGTTCTTTCAACAGATCAGAGTATATCACTACAAATGGCGGCTTAAGAAATTTTAAGGAATTTTGCTAAGTAGGTAAATCTCGTATCATTCACCTTTAAAAACCAAAAGTTAAAAAAGTTGCAAGCAGATACCTCACATTCACGTTAACTACTAATTATAGAAGTTAAAGGGCAAATCTTGTCACCCCAGAAATTTACAATTCCCCCAACTATGCAACTTGTAGCTCCTCCCATAACTGTTTAAAGCTCCTCCTTGTGCAGATACAATCATACTTTATTGCTTTAAGGCCCTATTCTAGTGAGCATATTAGGCTGTGAAGTGTAATCCAAGCACTCTCTCTGCATTGTGTGGAATGTGATCTACTCTGCATCTTTTGAATTTCCAAACTGCGCTGTCAATCAAAGAGCAGTCACCAACTGAGAATTTTGATACCCCCACACTAAAAATATACTTTGGGGTGACGAGTGTATGGCTTTAAGCATGTCTGGATAGATTCTCAAGGTTGAGAAGAATGAAAGAGTAGTATGCAGTCAAAGAGTTGCAAAGCAATTAAGGCATGCACCAAACAGTCGAAGAATGTCATCTCAATCCATAAGTGTGGGGGTACCCTCAGTGGGTTGGGGTGGGTGGTAGCTAAGTTCGAAAGATATTTGCAGCCAGTTGTGAATTGTCTGTAGAAGTTGTAAATATCTGAGTTCCGTCATTTTTCTACAAACCCAAAAGAGAAGACGATATTGTTATCACTAGTCTTTCCTTTTAATCACGCACGACCCTTAACAAAGGCCTTCATGTAGGCCATGATACCCCGTCGGGGAGGCTATTCCCCTTCGGAGAAGTTTTCGACTTTTGTCGGGAAGCTTTCAAGCCTACGATAAAGTATGTTATCATTTACGGAAAGCAGTGGCCCGTCAGACTCATTTATTTGTTTTTGCTCCCACAGATAGCTGATTCTCCCATGAAACCGTCTTCAATAAAAGCCAGAGTTAGAAGTTGAATGCACAATTACAAGTAAATTATAGCAATGTTGTGTCATTTTGCGTAAAGAACATTTTTCACTACCTAGTTGTACACCTCAAAACTTATGTATAGCACAGGATTGCCCAGATGCAAAAACGAAAAAGATTGCTGCAGTATACACACTGTAGATGTGTATATGCATATGGTGGTCTAACATCAGCGAGCATGAAAGGCACGAAAAATAGGGTAGTTGCACCAGTACCTCGGGAGAATAGTTACTCACACAACTTATAATGCACTCGTTGACATTAACTGCGAATCCAGATGTGGAATCATGTTTCTATATGCATCCTTTATGCCTCCCAGTAGTGCTTTCAACAAATAGGTTTTCATGATTCTCCCCCCATTCCAAGTAAGGCCTCTTTTAACAAATACATAGTGTACGTTTTACAAATGTTCTCCAATGCAGGATTTTTTCATGTAAATGGTTTGAAATTAGAAGCTATCGTGTTGTTTTACATATAATTATGAATGTTTCCCAATATGTCTAAAATATCGTTCAATCATGGTATGAAAGAGTCGTTTTGCCTAAATGGTTTTTTGCAAACACCGAATTTATCGATTGCAGGGCTTTTTCAAGTAATACTTTGTATAAAGACATGACTTCATTTCAGCGAGAGGTTGTCATGTTTGGCAAACATTGTCACATCGTATAATTCAATATTGAAAGGCTTATACGCTAGGTTTCCTCGCTGTGCTGTACATGGTCAAATAAAAACCCGTGTTTGGATAAAAGTAAGGTAGACAGTTGTAGTTCATTTTTGGAAGTTCGCCGTAGAATTAGATCAAGTAAATTGTATGCCACTTATTGTTAATGTATAAATTAAAATTATAAAAAAGTGGCAAGAATAGCTAGAATTCGAGAAAAGAGCAGATCGTGTCTTGACAGGTTTGATCAGTGTCCTTCAATTCATTTTCTACTGGATCGATTATCGGTAATCACTATCAGTATCGGCCGGTAAACCCTATTTTCATCCTGCATCGGTATACGTAAAATTTACTATAAAAATGCCGATGTAACGTAATCGACTTATCGTCCCTCATGTCAAGAAAATGGTAAATTATTTAAGACTAGTGTTTTTTATTGCAAGTGCTACTATTTTACATCATCACATGAAATGGCACTAAGCTTATTTTTCAAACATCGGTATCGGTCGATATCGTGAAATGAAATATCGGTATCGGCAATAGCGGCTATAAATCGGTATAGCACTATTAGCACTATTTACTACTACATCTGTTTATCACAAATTGAGAACATTCCTACAACTAACTGGCAACATGGCCTACAGGGCGACCTGGTTAACATATTTAAAAATTTTCGCAGAGGGATCTATCGAACTGGACAACATTTTATTGAATTCTTCATAAAAAGTATTTTTTAATTTATTTCCATTTTTACAAATTCATAGGAAGACAATTTTCCTTTTAGACCCTCGAAATTTACTACAATTGTATCCTTATTTTCATTCCTATATCATAAAACTCCAATGGCTTCTCTGGGGAGCTTCATCGATGACTCACCGATGACAGGCTACATCACTACCATCGACGAAATATGTTGATTCTAATCAATTAAGTCCAAAACTTACCGACATAGGTATCAACGCAGATCTATGGCTACAAGTGCCATGTTATCTTTGTGCCATATTCTGAAAGATATCTGCTCAGGTACTACTAGGCATTTTGATCAAAATCTGTAATATTAAAGCGACCTTACTTAGTTCTTAAATATGATGTATTCTTCAAAATAAAAGCTGCGGCATATTTTTGTTTGGCCATACCTTCATTGCTGTTCTAATCGGCTCTTGTTTGCTTCAGACTCACGTACGCAGAGGAGAAAAACTGAGACTTGTTAATGTTTGCAAATGAGCAAGTAGCGGAAATGTAAGACCCAACTTTGGGGGAATAGAACAATAATATACATAATTGTGTCATAAAAGTTTTCTTTTCTTCTAGGGATTTTGCTTCACCCCTAATAAGTTTTGACTTTATAAATGTTCTATTGATTATTCCCTAAAGCAGCCCAATTTCATTGGCTCCATCCAAATGGAACATCGCATTCATGGGTGATAATATATCTTCCTAAGATGCCTTGAACCGTACTTGTTTCTCACGAATGACCACCCCTACAAGCGACTCCTTTACGTGTTTAGGAAACGCAACGAGGAAAGACGTGAATTCAGAACAAACTACCATAAAACAGCGAAGACATCGCTCATTAATTCCACGTGTGTCCTCGTATCGATAAAAGCATGTCAGATGAAATCTCCTGTTCTTCAATCTGCTGTTTTAAAGATGTTTATTTCTTTCGTTACAATTCATTTAGCGCTCACTTTACGCAGGTGTACCCGAGAGGGACTTCTTACGCTTCTGGAAATAACGAGATGGTTCGTTACATCTTGCACTCTCGTGAATAACGTGGACAGACTTTTATGAAGGTTCAGCTCTGTTGAACGTTTCCAAAAAGCACATAACGGAACAAAGATATTTTTTGCAGCAACCCAAGGGCAAGATCCAGGGAGTCGAAAATAAGAAGTCGCTCCAACGAGAGGTCACATTGAAAGGCAGTGGTACATTTAATAGGTTGGTAGTCCCTCATGAGTTGTCATTTCTCCTGCATACTGGCGTTTCACGTTTGCACGTCACTCGTAGAAATAACAAATTTGAGTTTAAGAGTAAGACGATTTTCTGCAATGTATTGCGTCTAAGACGTTTAATTTCCTAACCTCAGTCTCAGCCATGGAAGGGGGGGGGGCAGGTCAGCTTTTGCCTTACCTAGCAACCCTATTTAGGAGAAACTTTTTCTGATGAAAATGTTGAATCGGACACTTCCGAAAGGAGACAAATTCAAATCTACAGGCAAACAGAAAGGTACGTTCAGACTGAGCTCGCTCGAAGGGCGAAAAACAACAGCAAAAGTTCACTTACGGTAGGGTCCTTCGGAGTAGAAACAGTCAGTACTTGACTTGACCCCGTTTTTATGGAGAGAAAATTATTTAAAGGGCAATTCTCGTCATCCCAACTAAGCAACTTGTAGCTCCCCCCATAATTGTATGAAGATCCTCCTTGTCCACTCACAAACCTATTTTAATGATTCGGGTAATGCCCTGGTGAGCACACAGGGCTATAATGTGTAATCCAAGACTCTCTCAGCATTGTGTGGAATGTGAGCTACTCTGCATCTTTTGAATTTTCAAACGTTCATGTCAATCAAAGAGCAGTAACCAACTGAGAATTTTGATACCCCTACACTAAAAATATACTTTGGGATGACGGCTGGTTGTCTCTAAAGTGGACATCATGTAAAGCTGTAACCATTTCGAAATATGCAGTTACAATATTCTTCCTAATAAAAGTGTTAATATATTTTTCGAGACACTCTGTCGGTCACCCTGTTGGTTAGAACATCACTCACTATATTGACAGACTGCGAGCTACCAGACCCACTGGCGGCCAGCAGCTGCTAAAGACAGCACTTTTCCATCTTGATTATACCTTTCAGGCAAGTGGCTTTTAGTATTACCTTCATGAATTATACACAGGATCTCCTGAGAGGGCCATCAGTGGGGGCAAGCATACCTTTCCTAGCCTTCTTAAAGATTCTCGATGACTTCTCTCTTTCGTAGCAAACGTTCGCCCACTTCGCAGGGTATCCTCCTACAGACTTTTCTTTCGTATTACTGTTGGAATAACAAAATTACCATCAATGTAATCACACAGTCATTTCCTATAGCCCACATAGCGGCTGTGTATGACTTCTCTAATTCGTGAAGATTGCTCTATCTTTCAGGCTTGTTTTCGTATGCCTAAGTTGCCTACGTAGTAGGCTATATGGCATATTCCTTGTTCAGTCATATCCCTAACTGGGGAGCTGAGCTAACAGAGTCCATTCCGCGGGGTAATGCCTAAGTAGTGACTTGGAAATACCATCAGTGCAGGCGATTGCCTGCAAAGATGCTCTTTATGACTTCTGCGCGCTTTAGCAACAATTATTCGAACGAAACACCTTAGTCAGTTAGTTAGTTAGTTAGTTGAGGTTTAACGGCCCAGTTTCCAACCAATTGGTTCAAGTCGAGCCGTTCACGGCCTTTTTTCCAGTTGTGGCTCACTGGCTTGTTTTCCCTTACTCCATTGCTTATGCGGAGCATCACGCACAACGGCAGACGGTTCCATTTTTAAAGTCTTTGGTATGACTCGACATGGGAATCGAACCCGAGCCTCCCGCGTGAGAGGCGGATGCTCTACCACTAGACCAAACACGCGGTCCGAAACATCTTAGTCCGCTCCGCGGGGTCTTTTGTTACTACTGCACTTGGAACATGAAATAATTGATGAATCAAAATGTAACTTAACCGATGTTATGAAGCTTCCAGTTACAAATTATGTGCAATTATATGTACCAGACCTTACAATGTTTATGTCATTAATTGAGTACATCAAAGTCTTCTAAAGGCTCCTTCAAATGTGTTTTTTTCAGCCACGGGTGTCCCTTGACTGCTTGAAGGGGCTTATTGAGTTGGTTCACAAAATTCATGATTTTTTTTTTTCACAACTGTTGAGATTTACTCACATCTTGATGGTAAATGATCAAACTAAGAGATTCTGCACATCTGA
>WURT03189536.1:0-10058 GCA_009936505.3 Holothuria glaberrima
TGTCATGTGGGTGACTCAATCTTGTTACAATATATCATATGGCAAGGAATCACTAAGCCTTTTGGCTTTCTAGTTGACCCTCCTTTTACTCTTCCTTCATATGTAAGCCTGCATTGCTTTTAATGTCACTGCCTATATCCATTCAGATATAGCACCAGTACTGGACATAGCAGGGAGAAAAAGTCAAGGCTTCTTCAACTTTGAGCCACATTTTCCAATCCAGCAGTGTCAGCCTTCTTCTGGTTTATGCCCATTTATAATACAGCTGACATTAAGGACTCTTGTCAGCCATGTTGTTCATTGACTTACACCGAAGACCTCAGAGACACTCTCTAAGGTCTGTGTTGTCACTTTGTAGATGCCATTTAGGGGCCCTCCCAAAGAGTTTAGAAGTAAGTGTGGGGATTGACTAGAATGGTTCAAGAACCTCATAAAAGGAGTGATTATTGTTTTATCGTTTTGGTTAAATGCCATTTGAGGGTAGTGAAATTGAAATAGACATATCTTTTCAAGTGGGTGGGTCCACCAGCTTCCTTGGCAATAGATAATTTGGAAGGTGTTGAATAGATCCAGCAGAAATCCCTCAGCAAAATGTTTGGTTAAGAGCGGTGATGGGGAACTGTATATTTTCCTTTGTGATCACATGTTGTTGAAATATGTGCTGGTGACCTTGCAGTGGGCTGTAAAATCCCTGGGAAATGATGGTTAAATTCTTTTTGTCTTTTGATAGAAGGGAAGACTACAAGCATTGTTGCAAGTTGCACACTATTGTCACTAGCCAGTTGCCTTGTTCAGCAAGGTGGCATTAGTGATGGAAAGGGGCACAGAGCTGGGGAAGGTTGAGGAGGGGGTGGTTTTATTGCTTCAGTTTAGTGAGTGGCTTTAATGCCTTAATGGAGTGCTCCACCCTGTCTGAAGTTGCTATTGCCCACAACTGAGTTCATCTCCCTTCAAAAAGGAAGGACTTGGAAAAGGAAAAAGTGTGGAATTATTTAAAATAACAAAAGTTTTCATCATGGTCAATATTCTAACTGTCCAGAAGCAAAGAACATAGCCACAGGTAAAGAATTTTACAGCTTGATATCCCTGGTTCATTCTCTTTTAATGAGAGTTTTGGTTTGGGACAGTATTTCCTAGTATTACACTTGTTACCTGTGCACTATGTTCATTTCAAAAGTACTGTATGGAATAATTATCAGCCAAAATGAGAACTGAAAAGTAGGACTTTGGTGGCATTGGTAATTAAACACACGTGGGAACTACTTCCCTAGAGGTAGTAGCCAACTTCCATAGTATTGGATGCATGGCAGGGTAATGTACTGTTTCATTTTGCATTCTTCATTTTTTGTGTGGGATTATTCATGTCAGAAAGGCCCTAATATTCTTTTGAGGCCACCTCCTAAAATAGGACTGAAATTTTCGGAACCTTGTAAGGGGAAGGAGCAATATAGAGGGGAATGAGCCAGTAAATGGAAGAGGGTATCTAGTTGATACAGCCTGATTATATATATCGTTTGTTTCTGTATTTGTTGTTTGTTTGTTCAATTATTAGTTAGCTCAGAGCGAACAGACTTGAAATTTGTGTTGGGGGGGGGGGGCCTCTTTAACCAACTGCCTACAGCCTTCCAGTCCTCTTCCTTTCTAGCTTAACACAATATCCCAAGGTTAGAAGCTTACGTTAGCTGAAAACAGTTAGTTAGGAAGCTTGGATAGATTTGATATGTAGTATGTGGATGTGTTATGATAAGAAGATGAATGGTATAGCTTTTGGTGGAGGTCAAAAGTCACCGGGGTCACTGGGGGTCAAACACTGAATGCTTGTCATGTTGTTAACACTACATCCCAAGGTAAGAAGCTTGGATTTATGTCATACTTAGTACATGGATGGGTTATGGTGAGAAGATGAATCCTATAATTTTTGGTGGTGGTCAAAGGTCATCTGGGGTCACCGAGGGCCAAACACTGAAAACCTTGTTTACAAGATATCAAGTTAGGAAGCTTGGCTAGATTTTATACTTGATATGTGGATCCACCATAGTGAGAAGGTGTGTTCCATAGTTTCTGGTGGAGGTCAAAGGTCATCTGGGTCACCAGGGGTCAAAAACTGAAAATGTTAGCACACTTTCAAGGTAGAGCGCTTGGAGAGACTTGATACGTGGTATATGGATGCGTTATGGTAAGAAGATGAATGGTATAGCTTTTGGTGGAGGTCAAAGGTCATCTGGGGTCACCAGAGTCAAACACTCAAAATTTATTCACACAATATCTCAAGGTAGGAAGCTGGGATTTATTTCATTCTTAGTACATGGATGGGTTTTGGTGAGGAGATGAATCCAATCACTTTTGGTGGAGGTCAAAGGTCATCTGGGGTCACCAAGGGCCAAACACTGAAAGCCTTGTTTACATGATATCTCAATGTAGGAAGCTTGGATAGATTTGATATGTATGTAGATCCACCATAGTGAGGTGTGTCCTTTAGTTATTGGTGGAGGTCAAAGGTCATCTAGGTTCACCAGGGGTCAAACACTTCAAACGTTGTTAGCATGATATCTCAAGGTAGGAAGCTTGGATAGATTTAAGTTTGGATAGATTTGATATGTGATATGTGGATGCTTTATGGTAGGAAGATGAATGCTATAGCTTTTGGTGGAGGTCAAAAGTCATCAGGGGTCACCAGGGGCCAAACAACTAAAACCTTGTTAATACAATATCTCAAGGTAGGAAGCTTCAATAGATTTTATACATGGTATGTGGATGCATTATGGTAAGTAGATTAAATCCTTTCATTTGTGGTAGAGGTCAAAGGTCATTCGGAGTCACTGGAGATCAAAATCTGAAAACCTTTTTAATACAATATCTCAATGTAGGAAGCTTGGATAGATTTTATATATTTCACATGGTGTTGCATTAAATCTAGCTGAAAACCAGATGAGTTTTGTGTTTTGTGCTGGATTTCATGCAGCACCCTGTCAAGTTTAAAATCTATGCTAGCATTTAAGCAATTCTGCCAAAAATTTTGAAGGTCATGTAGCAGTCCCCAGAGTCACAAGCAAACTTCACATTAGTTAATATTTTGTTGTATGCTCATGGCCCAGTTTCATTTCATTCAGCAAGGAACCACAGTGCCCAGTGGGCTCTTGTTACCAAAAAATTGTTGCTATGACATTTTGATTTGAGTAGTACTTTGGTGATCATATTTGAATGATTGATATACCCTGTCTATGTGGGAGACTAGGCAAAAAAGCCTATTTGTTGTTTGTGCTAGCCACATAAACATGATTGAGTGAAGACCCTAACAGTGTTAAAGAAGGAATGTCCTTGTGGACAGGAAACTAGAATGTCTTACTGCTTCACATTTTAAAGAGAAAGGTTGAATATTACTTGTTAGTACAGCTTGGCCTGTTCATTCTGCACACCTTGGGATGTTGTGTTGTCGTAACCTTGGGGCATGGTGGATGTCATCAAACATACACACACACATTGGCAGCACATGCAAGGTACAATTTAGATGGTGGTTGTAAAATACACTAGGGTAGGTAGCCTTGAAAAGCCTAGTAGCAGTCATGTCCCTCACTCTTGGAGAAGTGTACACCAAACAAACTAGCAGAGTGCGCACACACACAAGTAAAACATATCCACACAGGAAAATAGTACTTTTATTTCTTTTGGTCTGCAGTATGAAGGAGGACAAACAGGAATGTTTTGTGTCACGTGTGTCAGAGTACAGTACTTTATGTAGAGGTAACTGTGTGAGTGTATTGTGATTGGTGGAATGATTGTCTATGCTGTCACAAAGATGCTATCAGTGCTTGGTTAAGAATGAGTAAGAAATCAGTGGATCAAAGGTAGTATATAACATGAATAATGAGATATTATATGAATAATTCATAGTTATGATAATGAAGGTTGCATTCAAAACTACATGCATTCCTTTTTGCTAAGAAATATCATGTTGGTTTGGGAAGCCTTCAAATGGGGTGGAGGGGGGAGGGTTAAAAGATGAGTAAACACAAAACACAGTCTTCTATGTGGGTAGAAAGTAAGCAGTTGTTAGATACACACTGTATATGTGAAAGCAAACAAAACATGCAGATTCTTTCTTTCAGTAAATTGTATAGGTTGGTAGAGTCAGTATTTGAACCAGATGAGTATCATAGAAGTGATTTGTCTGTGAGGTATGCTCTGAAACTGATGTATTTCATGGTTTCTACAGTGTAAATGAGGTTGAAAATATTTCTCTTAGTAAGCTAGACATAACGTTTGAAGGCTTATGATATTCTGCGAAACGAAACGAAATAGCCTAACCATGAAAATCTGTTTCACACTTAACCTGTAGCACCGACATAGGCTTGTCAATACTTAAAGGAAGGAAAGAGATCCAACCGGCCAAAGTTTACAGTTATTTTGTTCTGTTTCGTAAAATATCATTAGCGTGGTGGGTATTGATATTTTGCGAAACGAAATGAAATAAAGAAAAGAGGTTTCTCCTAAATAAAGAATTTCAAACATCCTTCTTGTTGGACCACGTAGGCTTCTGTAGTTTAGTACCATACATTATTACATAATTTAGGCTTGCAATGTGCAAGTCTGTTGCAATTACGAAGGTCGCCAGGGTGTAATTAAAAAGCTATTAGAAGGCTCTTTGTTGGGTTTGTGAAGGCTAAGATCCCAATAAAACAATGTAGAGGCTATATGTAGCATTTATCAGGTCTAAAATCCTATTGAAAATGGGTTCAAAAACTTCCCTGTGCTGTCAGTAGGCCTGACCAATTTGGTCTTAAAAATTCTTAGCTTCCCTGACTCCTTCAACTTATCATTTCTAGAACCAGGGAGTTGTAACAGCAACTCCCTGCTAGAACATTGCCCTCAATTCATCTGTCCCATAGGAGCTATAGAAGTCCCTTGAAGCAGGGAGCTGCCACTCCAACTTGAAGGATGGAAGCCTAATTTTATGCTTGAAGTCGACGTAGTTAATCGCATTCAGGCAAGAAATATTGCGTAATCACAGTGAGCTTGATTCTTCTCATTCACAACTTCAAGACTCACTACATGCTTTTACGGCTGTGCAGTGTTTGTCTCGTTATTTAACAATCTGGTACTATGACCGACGTGCAGTAAGTTGGTACCTCGAAGGGCAGTGCTTTCATGGGTATGGTTGGTATACCCGATCTTCGTGATTGAAGCAGACTTGAACGTTATTAACCTATTTTATGTATGTATCGTGAGTACCAGGGCCGGATTTACCGGGAGGGGGGTGTTGGACACAAACTAATGTAGGGGCCCCTTCGAATATAAAAGTACAATAATGTAATATTTTGTGAGGGTCCGTGGGTACGTTTCCTGCTGGTCCATGCTTAAATGCGGCCTTGGTGAGTACTAAACTACGGAAGCGGACGCATTCACGAGGGTTAAAAAAGGATGTGTTTGTAATTTTTTATTCAGATATTACAGAAAATATCTATCTTTTCTTTGTTTCGTTTCATTTTGCAGAATATCAATACCCCAACACGCTAATAATATTTTGCGAAACAGAACAAAACAACTGTATACTTTTGCCGATTGATTCTGTTTCCTTCCCTTAGGTATTGAGAAGCATTTCAGTGCTACATAAGCGTAAAACAGATTTTCATGGTTAGGCTGTTTCGTTTCGTTTCGTTTCCCCCCCCCCCCCCTCCCCCCTTCCGTTTCGTTTTGCAGAATATCATAAGCCACAGATGACTTGACCCTATTCTTTCTGGGAACTTGTTTATTTGATTTTTAGTAACCATGTCACAGATAAAACTGGCTTATATAGTCACTTTATTGAGGGGAAATTTAATTTGCAGCGGCTAACAGTGCATTGTAGCATAAAAGCTTTTCTTGTCTTTGCCCAAAGTCGTAAAGTAATTAACTAGGTGTAGATTGGAATGAAAAATCAAACTATTTTTTTCTCTGGAATTATTACGTTTAAAAGGTATGACCAGCAGGAACTATATTGATGGCTGGCTCATTAGTGGGCTGTCTGGTCTTTGGTCAACACTGTCAAAACTCAGGCTTTGAGTATGGATGATTTTATGAGGTTTCTCTGAGAATATCCTGGTAACATATGAAATAACCTCAGTACTAGAATGGTGAGTGGCCATGAAGATGGTTAATGACTTGACTTGTTAGTAGATATCTAGTTTCCATCATTCTACTTACAAGTCTTCTAGAATGCCCACCGGAAGGGTTTGGTGTGGGAGAATTTTATGAGTACTTTATGTATAAGGCTTCGTTCACAAATGTCTGTCACAGAAGTTTTCAAAAATTGACAACCTCAAAAAAGCTTTTATGTCCTTTTGTCAATTTTCATAAGTCATTGGCATGGTAAAGTGATGATATCAGAAGAGTTTTTGAAATTTCAAACTATGATCATTACTGTGCTGCATAACCATCACCTGAATACTACCAAGAAGTGAATGGATACTATACGGTTGAAGTACTGGGTAGTAGTACTTCCATGATACTACACACACTGACACTGTGGGGGCCATTTGTTGCATTGGACTCCAAATTTTCATGAATATCCAAAGATAGGTTCAGCATTCATTTATGCAGGCATTGGTGTTGGGGATATACCATCATGGAGCTACTACCAAATAGCTCCATGGACTGAATGTGCAAGGCATACTGTATGCCACACACTTGGACGAGTAAGTCACTTGGTCTGAAAGTTGTTCTCTCCTTGAAGCTATCAATCTGTTTACTGCATTTTTTACTTTCCGTTGCTTTTCTTGGACAGGTTGAGCCTTAAACAATGACCCTGGCAGATAATGAGGATCAACTTTCACTTTATTATGTAATAGCTGCAGATTGTTTGTAGGAAATTATCTTGGCTGGGTTTGACTGTTCCTCAAGGCTAAACATTTACTTGTGATCATATACTCCATACTTCAAGAGTGTATCTAGGTTATAAACAGTGAGAGTTTGTGTTGATATCATATGGATCTAAATTTTACTTACCTTTGTTGAGAAAGGCCTAGTCTGTAGTCAATCCATCCATTTGTATTTGAAAGTATTTATTGAAAAAGTAGAGAAGTATCAGGGCCCGAGACAACCAAAATCTGTGAGGGTCAACCAAACAGTATAGGGTTGGTTGTCCACTGGACAACCAAAGTTCATGCAACCATAAAAGTTCCTTAAAACCAAGGCCTGAGTATGTGCAAACCTGTGAAGGAACAATTAATGAAAGTCGATGTTGTAGGAAGACAAGAAGCTTGCTGCATTGGAGTTTAGGAATTACTCCCTTGCAATAGTATCTTTAACTTGATCATCTTTCTAATAGCCACCCAGCCCCCCTCTCCTCCCCTCCCCCAACATCCAGGCACCCTTTGTGCAAACTCGTTCATAAAGAATGAACCTGAAGGATGGGAGAAGTAATGTAGTGAGCTGATTGTCATTTCCAAGTTTGAAAAGAGTTTTTAAGAGTTTTTTAGAGTTTTTTAGTAGTGGAGTTAATATCAGGCAATGAATTTAAAGAGCTTTCCTCATCAAAACTTGCAGGTACATGGGATTATTTTTCTAGGGATGTGGAAAGGGAGAATGGTTGAGCCTTTTGTTGCCTTAGAAAATGCTGTAATACCCCCAGAATTGCCTAATTGTTTTTTCCAAAACTGTGCTGGAGAAGAGAGTTGTTTTGTCTTAACTGTAGGGACTGCGGTTCCTAACAATCTCTGCTTGGTCTGCTAACACTAAGACTGTCTCACTCTCAAGAATCAGTTTTCCTATCTTGAGAGATAAAAATTGACAGATAAAACTGAGATCAACTTTAACTTGATTGATTTTTAAACCCAGACGAAATTGAACCTATGTCTAGGATCAAAGATGCCATGATGGCGAAGTCCTTAATAGACATACCAGTTATTGACTTTTAAATTGTATGTTTTGAGCTATTGAATCAATCATCTTTGTCATTAGTTGAGTTCAGTTTTATCTAAGGTCCAGTGTAGTACTCAGTGGCACCTTTCTTGTGTTAGGGTACCACATATTTTTTCCTACTTTGTTGTGATTTTTAGAAGCATGTATGGACTTGAGGGAAACATAAACATCTTCTTGTCTTTTTAATGACTTTTTGTCTTCTTGCAAGTGTTTTCTTCCTGTTTTGTGGTCTGTCTCTCTGTAATTTATAGACCTCATAAAAGTTATCCATAAGAGCCTTTGCAGATTGTGTACAGCTAGTCAACTGTGTCCCTATACAATCCATTTTTAAAGAGAGTTTTTTTTCATGAATTAGTTGTAAACTGCTTCAAGAGTGTCCAAAGCAGAGTGGGGGTTTTTTTGGCTAAAAATTGCATGATGAAGATGTAAATATTTTTATGTATGCCTGAGCTATAACATGTGTTAAGTTCAACAAAATGTGTAACAGTCAAATTGATCTTATTTTCTGAAGTTTGTCATACTTTTTAATGTCTCGAAAAAAGTTACAATATCAATTAGTCAAGGATATTGAAGCTTGCAGCACTTCAAGTTACAATGGGATAGCATCGGCTTATGATATTCTGCGAAACGAAACGAAGTAACCTAGCAACCATAAAAGTCTGTTTGACACTTAGCCTGTAGTACCATGGAGCCATTAGTAACAGCTCCATGGTAGGTCTGACATAGCCTTCTCAGTGCCTTAGCGGGAAGGAAAGACATTCAATTAGCTAAAGTATACAGCTGTTTCGTTATGTTTCACAAAATATCATTATGTGGTGGGGTATTGATATTCTGCGAAACTAAACAAACGAAACAAAGGAAAGATAGATATTTTTCTGAATATCTGAATAAAGAATTACAAACACATCAGAAAAGTCTGTCAGTATTAACCAATTTGGTCCTACTTACATATCCCTGGAAAATTTCTTTCACTTCATCTGTCCCATGGGAGCTATAGAAGTCCCTTAAAGTCAATGTGCTTAGCTGCCATCTGGCAACTTGTTATTGCATAATTACAGTGAGCTTGGTTCTTCTCATTGAAGACTTCAAGACTCACTGCATGCCTACTACCGTGACGGCTGGGCAGTGTTGATGTCTTTTTTACACTCTGGTACCATGAGCTATTTGCATTTTCTACCTTGGAGGGTAGTGCTTCCATGGGTCAGGAAGTTGCAACTCCCTGACTGGATGTTCTTAACCTATCGTACATATGTATCATGTGTACTAAACTACGGAAGCCTACATACTCACGAGTGTCAAACAGAAAAGATGCGTTTGTGATTTTTTATCCAGATATTACAGGAAATATCTATCTTTTCTTTGTTTTGTTTTGTTTCTTAGAATATCAATACCCATCACGCTAATGATATTTTGTGAAACAGAACAAAGTAACAAATACTTTGGCGGATTGAATCTCTTTCCTCCCCTTAGGCATTGAGAAGGCTGTATCAGTGCTACTGGTTAAGTGTCAAACAGATTTCATGGTTAGGCTGTTTCATTTCATTTCTTTTCATCTCGTTTCGCAGAACATCAATACCCATCACGCTAATGGTATTTTGTGAAACAGAACAAAGTAACGTTACTTTGGCCAATTGAATCTTTTTCCTTCCCATAGGCATTGAGAAGGTTTTATCAGTGCTACTGGTTAAGTGTCAGACAGATTTTATGGTTAGGCTATTTTGTTTCAGTTTTGCAGACTATCATAAGCTGATAGCATTCACATCTCTTGTACTTGCTTTGTTCATTGACAAATGAAGCATTCTTTCCTTGTAATGCTAACTCTTTTTAGGCAGAAGGTTTTGCTGACATTATCAAGCAGTACTGAGGATGGTGTTTGCAAGGATGTCTGCCAGTCTGTGTTGAGGCATTCTTGGCTTGTAAAATTTTGTTATTTGTTTTCTGAATGTCAGGAAAGTGAAATTATTCACTTCAGAGTTTTACTTCATGTAGTCACCAATTTCAAAGACAAATGTGTAATAATGTCATGAATCATCAACTGTTTAGAAAATGGACACACAGGGATTCCACCAGAAACTCAAAAAAGGTGGGGATTTATTACTGCTAAACCCCCAGTCCAAATTGATGCTGTCCTTAGCCAAAGTTACAAGTGGGTTCAGGGGGAC
>WURT03189547.1:0-10058 GCA_009936505.3 Holothuria glaberrima
GCCAGAAACTAAACATGACGTCATAATAGAGCCCTTAGTCAGCTGGGAGAATTAAAATGTGATCTGTAAAATTTTGTGGAAAATTCAATATTTTTGTCGATTCCCAGCATTTTAATGTTTATGAATGGGCATAAAAGCAGGGTGCCCGGTCTCAAATGTGATTTGAGACCGACGATGACGTCATCACAGAGGCTGAGGGGACCGAGGCAATAGCCGAGGTCCGCTGTCTCTGTGATGACGTCATTGGAGGTCTCAAATCACATTTGAGACCGGGCACCCTGCTTTTATGCCCTAAATATAACACCCGTTAAATGGGTAGAAAAGCTCATTTTTTGCAAAAAAAAACATTTTTTCAACATTGAGAATGTATACGCTTATGATTGTTTGGGTACCCACCACCCTCTCAATATTATTGACTTCGGTTGTGGAAAACAGTTGTTTTCATTGGTGGGGTGGTAAGGAGGAGTAGCCTGGGCACTAGACATGACTGCACAGGGATATTTTGTGGTACATGAGAAGATATGAATATACATATTGCACTGTATATAATGCTGATATGTAAATAACCGTCACTTCCTTCATGAGGGTTATACGTACCCTTATACATACTGTGTATTTTCTTGTCATGAAAATCATGTTCAGTGTGTTGTTTTCATTTTTCATTGGGATTCACTGTAATGTTATATTCAAATGCTAGTCTCATTCAGGAGACTGGAGGGGGCGGGGGGTGGGGGTGGGGGTTTCACAACCAGACATGTCTTGAATATGTACTGTGAACCATGCTATGACCTACATACACTTTTTCGTCAATCAGCATCCATTGTAACTGGAAACTACACACTGCATCTCGAAGTGACGCATCTGATTTGACGCATTCTGTACAGACAGGCATGCCACTCGACATATCAGGAAGGATACGTAAAAGTGACGTGACATGACGTTAGGTACACGCAACGCATACGCATCCTATGTGGACAGGCCTTTAGTATCGTGGTAGTTGCCAGTGTCTAGTGTGTCCACTGTGTACACAATTTATGAACCACAAAGAGTTTTCAGACAGCCAATTACTTTTCCTTCAGTAATTTTAATATCTATTACACAGATCTCCTTGCTGTGTGAGGACATTGCATGTACTGTAGGTGTCATTGTTTGTCCAGAGCAGTTGCTATTTGGCTCATCACCACCTGTTTCCCTAGTCTAGCTGGAGTAGTAGTCTGAGAATGTAATTTTGATCTTTGCTCTCTCAAGGCCCTGTGTCAACCAGGGAATGAACATTAGGGAAGCAATGTTAGAATTTGGAATAATTTCAATTTTAAAAGTACACAAATCAGTGCTACTTAGCAGCATTTAAACTTCAAATGGATGGTATCATTTGTTTACCAATTTCATGGGGGAGGGAGGGGAGGGAGGAGAGAGAGGAGGGAGAGGAGGAAGGGAAAGAGGAGTGAGGAAGGGGGAAAGGAGTAGGAGAGAGGAGGGAGGGGAAGAGGAGTGAGGAAGGGGGAGGGAGTAGGGAGGGAGAGGGAGACAAGACATTTTATTAGTTTCTGCCCTCACTGGTTATGCCATTGCCGTACATAAACTGGTCACATTAATGTACTATGACTCTAGTTTCTGATCCCTGCCCTTATTAATGGGCACTATTATATAAGGGGATGAATTAGCTATAAAGATTTATCTCCGACACAATCCAACTGCTAGGTGAACAGTTTTTACCTGCTGGACAACACAACAACATGAGTATGGGTATGTATTAAACATGGACCATGATTGTGTTCCAATTGAATTAAAATCTGAACAGGTCATAACATCAGAGGGGTTGAGGGACGGCAGCAGTGCTGCTGCAGTTTTTATAGAATATTGGCAGGTGATAGGTCAAGGTCAGCAGTGTGTGCTGAAAAAACTTCAGCAACCAGTTGCAATCCTCACTTGAAATGTACCTCAAGTCCAAAATTTTAAAAAATACATGTTACAAAGCTTGAAAAAGCACCAAAACAGTTCATATCCCATCTTCTTAGGATATTCTTGAGCTGAGATATAAAATTTTGAAGCCTATTCACTCAATTTAAAATGGTAGATTGGGCAATGATTTGTGGTGTCATTCTTTTGCTACTCAAATTAACATCTTCGTTTTTGTTTGCTTTTTTTTTTTTTGGAAAGTGCCAAAATGTGATCACTGTCTTACTGTGATAGTGTGACTTCGCTAAACAGCCCTCTCCATGAAACATGCTGCACAAGGGAACAGTGAATGTTTCAAGGTCAAACAAATGTTTTAATTTCAAAAGAAAACAAAAGCAGGTAATGCGAGTTGTGCAAAAAGGACATCACAAATTATTGCACAATCGACTATTTCAAATTGAGTGAATAAATTTTCAACATTTTATATCACAGTAACAGAGTAAGCTATGAAAATAGGAGTTGGATGAGAGAAATTCTTTTTCTAGCTTCTGAAATATTTATTCTCATAATTTTGGACTTAAGGTCCATTTTAGCTGGGTCATTCTCTGCCAACTCAACAAATGGGTTGGTCGGGCACCATCTCAGATTTTGCTGAAACTTTTATGAAGCATAGTTCTACTTATGGAAGGAACAAATGGAAAAATTTTAGGTCAAAATTCCAAGCTGTATAGAAGTTATGGCCCATTGAAAAATGGCCCGGACCCCATCCGATCATGCCTAATTTGTGCGCTTGCCATTTCGGTCATTTTTGAGGGCCTATAACTCCCCAGGGAGAGAAGTTTCAATGCTGAAAATACCTATCTGAGTTATTTTCTGCCCAAATTTTCAGAATCTGGCATCAAAAACACTGTATCTGGCTTAGTTATGAAGATAAAGAGCTCTAAACTTTGCATTTCATTTTAGGCGTCCATGTGATTTTTGATATTTGGACCTCTGTGGTTCAACCAAGGTTTGTCAGATAAGTAAAACATTTCATATGTAATATCTGGTGGGTGCACTTTGCTCTAACAAAGTTAAAGACCTTAAATAACTTCCATGACAAAATGGTGGGGGGTCAAACTTTGTCCCAGGGCCAAAAAACCAAAATTTTGATGTTTTTCGGATTGACCTTTGACCTTTTTTATCACCTCCCTATGTGCTCATTAGGACATGGCCTTATATAGACTTGCCCCAAGTCTGTCACGTTATTCTCATCCACCTCTCATTCTTTGCCTGTTCCTTCTCTCACAGTGACTCCATCACATAGCACTGCTATACACCAATCTCAGCCTACTTCATGCTGTCCATTGCAACACGTGCTAGGCTATACGTAGCACTTGTTTCAAATGGTTCTTGTGCTCCCACACACATGTAACGTACTGTTACCGAAGTGGAGTGTTCAATCGTGGGGCTTGTTGTGAGAGACTTGTAACTTTTGTAGCTTTAAGTTTATTCATTCAAAAATAAGGATGAATACATTTGAAGGTAATTAACTGTTATCATCCAATCAGCTTTGGTATTGTATGACATTTGCTGGATATTCATTAAGATAAATACTCATATCTTACTATGAACATTGCAGTTCACTTTGCACGCTGAGTTGTTTACATATTGAAAACTCTTCATTGGCTATAGAATAATGAACAGGGTTTGTGTTTTACGCCAAAACGGGCTCTTTTTACGCCGACGGAAATTTTTCTTACGACCAAAAATACAGTTATACAGTTATATATATTAATTTCGGCTTACCCATCTTTACGACAGAAAATTCAACTCACTAACATTCACTTGCTGTATTATATTGTTTACACTATGCATTCCACTAGTTTTACTGTAACGATAAAAAAGAACACCTCCAAAATAATGGTCTATCCCAATGTCTTGCAACTTTTGACGAGTAACAACGAACGTTCTGGATCGTGGCACTGCATGCCATGGCCATACATATTGTATGTACACTATGGAAATACATTTGTCATTGTGTTTAGTCTAATATCACTAATGTTAGGTAAAGCTGCACCTGTTGCTGGATCATACACAGAATATATTGAATATTTTCAGCTAAATTTCCCTTTGAGGGAAGTGAAAATATTTTTTATTATCCAAGGATCGTTTCTCATCATAGAAACAGGTTGATATTAAATTATTATATTCACACTTGAACTTAAGTTGCACTAACGCTGTTGTAGGCTATAGTATAAGGCCTGTATTCTAGCCTATGCTAACGTTGCTGTTTATGGCTTATCACGGTAGGCACTGTATATTTAATCATTTATGCCAGAAATTTTAAAAATTACAACGCGAAATTTTGAATGGTCTTAAAAAGAAAATACTGTCATGAAAAATTACAATGACCTCTTCAGAGAAACGCAAACCCTGATGATGAATATTTAAATTAAATACTGCTGGCTAAAATGTGATGCCCTCCAATTACAAAAGAACAAGTCTCTCGTGGTAAGCCCGCTCACACTGTAGTGTGTTGGTCGATCTGTGTAGCTCAGCGTATAACTACAATACAATGATTCGGTGTAGAAGGCAGGAGTGTGAGAAATTGTTGCGGGCAAGTCCTGTTCGCTGTGTGTTGTTCCATATAGGTAACATGGTGTATAACGACATTACAATGATTCGGTGTAGAAAGCATGTGATGTGAGAAATTGTTGTGCCTGCAGCGGTGCAGTCGGAGAGGCCTGAGAGGGTGCTATTATGAGAAGGAACAGTGAAAGAGTAGAGAACCGTAGGAATCCTATCAGCTGGGAACTTGAAAGAACATCGCGAGAGACTTGGGGCAAGTCTAGGCCTTATACAATAAAATAGGTTTGTGTTTGCACAAGGAGGAGCTTTACACAGTTATTAGAGGAGTTAAAAGTTGCCTTAGTTGGGAGAATAAGAAGTTTCCAGGATGATGAGAATTTCCCTTTAATCTTTTGAATTAAATGCTAAAAAATATAACCACCAGATAAATTTTATAAACTAAAAATTTTGAGTCTTTCATTTTTTTAAATGAATTTCCAGTCAGGATGCCACTTGGGCTCACCATGAACATTATACCACAATGATGATGGATGAACACTGACTGGATCTGCCTCTCTTTGTGACTAGTGTTTGTTGAACTTACACATCTCATGTGGCTGTTTGCTCGTTGCCACTTTTAGATTTATGACATGAATATATTATTTACAGCCTTGATTAGTACTATATTAATGTGTAACATTGATCATCAAAAGGCCTGTTGAGAAATTTTGATTTACAGTGCATGCTGGCAAGGAAAGTGTACTGTAACAGAGACTGCATACTCGAGACAGATATTTTGTATTATCATGCACAATTTTCAAGTTTTAAAATTATTTTTCTCTAGACATCAATCACGGGTCAAAGAGAATCTCCTTCAGAGAAAATTTCTCTTTGGAAGTTATATCTCTTTAATTTGACCGAAAAGATTGGACAGTGTGACAGTAAATTGTGGAAGTCAAGAAAACAGTTGTTACAAGCTTTTACATACCTCAGAAAATGTCCGTAGACGTGATCTGTGGTACTATATGGTACAGCAAAATCCAATTTCCCAACACTTCTATTCTCTTCCTCAGATGCAGTATCTGGATACTCTGGATTCGGCAAAGATGCTTCAAGTCGGAAGAATCAAGTGGTTACCATTTCAGGGAGGGTCCTTTCAATCTAAAGAACCCCTTCGTAAGGCAGATTCCCTGGATGATGAACTCAACATACCAGAATTTGACAAGGTGCCTGCGGTATAACGAGTTTGTTATGATTCGCTCAGGAAAGATTGATTGCTGGATGAGAACTCAGTAAATGTTAGAACAGTGCTTCCACTGTGGGGGCATATGTTAGTCAAGAGATTGTGATAATTAGCTGTTGTTCTTCATTAGGAAAGGGAACAGAATATGTGGAACTCCTGCAGTGATGTGTGATTAGAGCAAAAAGGATCCATAGTATAGAGAAGTGGAAGACAAGAGCTGCTACAGAAAGAAGGAAGAAAATGCAAAAATGATGGAAAATGGCATTTCTCCATAAAAAAAAACAATGCAGAAAAATTTAAAGAAACACAAAAGCAAAATGCAAGGAAGTATGCCCAACCCTGTATTGTTTTCATCTGAATAATATACAAGGCAAAAGCAAAGAAGTGGCACAAGGTATTCCAAGAAAAAATATGGCAAGTGACCCTTTTTGATCAAGAAAAACCATGATAAAAGGAGAAAATAGTAAGAAATACTGTATGGAATGTTGACCTTTTAGAACATTGAAACATCACCACAGTGGACTACACATTTATGTACAACTGGAATGTTACACATTTCAAAGGAGGAACTTAAGCTGTCAAGGAAAGAGAAGGGATGGCACAGAAAAGTGTAATTCAGGGTAGCTATGGGGTGAAAACACTGAATTTGCAGGTTTTGAGATGGTGTTGGTGTCAGTCCATTTTAAAACATGCCCCATCATCATTCTCCAACATCATTTTGACATTGTGTAGGCATTTTTACTTTCAAATTCCTTAAAAATGCACGTTTTCCCACTGTTTCCCTATGAAAGTGATAAAATGCATGCTTCATAATGCCTTTAACTTCACATTAACAACATAATTGATTGGGTAAACTTAGTTTTAAGGGGCTCATAAAAGCAACATTTTTTTACAACATGTCAATCACTTTTAACCTGTTGGAGTGTTTATGCCAAAGAATGACATTTTTTTACATGCATGGCTTTTTTCAACAGCATAGTTTGGCCTGTTGCCTCTCAGAAAATCTGTCATTCCTGGTATTGTCTGAGGAAATGGTAAATGCAAGAAACAGTATTAAAGTAAATAATTTTTAGAAATATGTTTTACAAGTAATTCAAGACACTCAGTGATCCTACTTCTACCTTCACAGAATTTTTTTTTTCCTTTTTGTTGAGGTATGAAATATTGAAGCTCAATCACTTGTAGGTAATATTCAAAAAGGTTGTGTAAAAATATTGCTCATGTGTTAGTCAGATCATATATAACATGTAAGAGAAGGTTATCATTGCCTTATTGTAATGGGATGTGTCAAACATACAAGCCCACTACTCATGGCTGATTTTGCAAGGTCATTGAAGCATGTTATACTGTACTTTTGAAAGATACAGAAGTGTGTAATGTGACTACTGTAGTACAACCATATCAAAAGTCATTATATGCAGTGTGCTATTTTGAATGAAGTGAAGTTTACATCTTTCATCTTTCTAAGACCTTTGGAGGTGGGGGGGGGGGGTAGGTAAACAATTGTCATATTCAAACTTTTGTAGTAAATATTTTTAAAGTTGTATAATTGACATACATTTAAAGGATACCTGCAATGTAGAGCTTGAACTCTTTTTCAAGTCGCTATATCTTTTGGGAAATTTACAGACTTCTCACAATTTGGACTCTAAGACTGAATTTATTGTGAAAATATAATGTAAAATTAAACACAAAGAGTGGAATTCAATTCACCAAATACTATTTATTGAAATGTCATGTGTGCACATACTAGTCAGGTAAAAGTAGGCTTAAATTTGGTTTTGACATATCAGAGGGGTAATTATTCTCCTCTTTTTTTTTCTGCAATTTGCTATGAATTCGTGGTAATTGGAACTCAAGACTTACAGTAAGCACATATGACATCATAACCTCACATTAACCCATCCTGTTTTGAACATCTTGAAAACTTGACAACTAATATTCTCCTCTTGACAGAGATCTCATGTTAAATCCTCTCTTGCAAACCAAAACAAAGATGACTTAAACCCTTCTTGTAAAGATTAACAAATTGACAGCTGAGTTACAGAAGACAACTCTGTTGGTGTTACACTGCAGTAACTGCCAAGATTAACAAAATTCTTAAAGCTGTACAACTGTGAATTAAAGTGAATGGCATCATATTTGTCCTGGTGTCAGCTTGAGCCTTACGAAGACATAGTTTAACCTTTTTGATTCCTTGCCTAAAGCAAAAGGAATCTATGCGATGGTGATGTTGTGTGTGTGTGTGTATGTGTGTGTATGTGTGTATGTGACGCTTTGCTTGTAAAAACACGATATCTCAAGAAGGGTGCTCCGAGGGATCTCATACTTGGTATGTGGGTTGGCCATATTGAATAGATGATCCCTTTTGTTTTTGGTGGAGGTCAAAGGTCATTCGGGGTCACCAGAGGTCAAAAGGTCAAAACCTTGTAAACACGATATCTCAAGAAGGGTAACTCCGAGGGAACTCCAAGAGAGCTCATACTTAGTATCTGATTTAGCCATAGTAACTAGTTGATGCCTTTAATTTTTGGTGAAGGTCCAAGGTCTTTTGGGGTCACTAGAGGTCAAAATGTCAAATCCTTGTAAACACTATCGCAAGAAAGGTAACTCCTAGGGATCTCATACTTGGTGTGTGACATGGTCATATTCATGGGATGATCCCTACTGTTTGTGGTGGAGGTCAAAGGTCATTCAGGGTCGCCAGAGGTCAAAAGGTCAAAACCTTGTAAATATGATATCTCAAGAAGGGAAACTCATAGAGATCTTATTCTTAGTATGTGGGTTGGCCATATTAAGTAGATGATCCCTATTGTTTTTGATGGAGGTCAAAGGTCATTTGGGGCCAACAGAGGTCAAAAGGTCAAAACCTTGTAAACACGATATCTCAAGAAGGGTAACTCTGAGGGATCTTGTTCTTGGTATGTGGGTTGGCCATATTGAGTAAATGATTCCAATTATTTTTGGTGGAGGTCAAAGGTCATTTGGGGTCACCAGAGGTCGAAAGGTCAAAACCTTGTAAACAGGATATCTCAAGAAGGGAAACTCTGAGAGACCTCATATGTAGTATACGGTTTGGCCATATTGAGTAGATGATACCTTTTGTTTTTGGGTGGAGGTCTAAGGTCATTTGGTGTCACCAGAGGTCAAAAAGTCAAAAACTTGTAAACCCGATATCTCAAGAAGGGTAACTCTGAGAGATCTCAAACTTGTTATGTGGGTTGGCCATATTAAGTAGATGATCTCTATTGTTTTTGGAGTTCAGTGGTCATTTGGAGTCACCAGAGGTCAAAAGGGTCAAATCCTTGTTAACAGAATATCTAAAGAAGGGTAACTCTGAGAGATCTCATACTTGGTATGTGGGTTGGCCATACTGAGTTGATGATCCCTTTTGTTTTTGGTGGGGGTCAAAGGTCATTAAGGGTCACCAGAGGTCAAAACCTTTTAAATATGATATCTGAAGATGCGTAACTCCAAGGTATTTAATACTTGGTGTGTGGGTTGGCCATATTAAGTAGATGATCCCTATTGTTTTTTGTAAAAACTGTCTCAAGTTCGGGATAACTGCTAGGGATCCCACACATGACATGTGGGTTGTTTGTGATGATGAGATACTTTCTTTTGGTTTTGGTGAAGGTCATTTGGGTTCACAAAAGGTCACAAGGTCTAAACCTTTTAAACACAATATCTCAAGAAGGGTATAATTGTGACAGGTCTCATATTTTGTGTGTGGATTGCTAATAATGAGAAGAGCCCTATCATTTTTGTGGCAGTCAATGGTATCTTAAGTAGGATAACTGTGAGGGATCTCATGCTTGTCATGTTGGTGATTCATGTTTGTTACAATATATCATATGACAAGGAATCACTAAGCCTTTTGGCTTTCTGGTTTTTTTTTTGTAACAGGATTATTCCTTTTTAAATTGAATTTTGTTAAAAGCAATAATTTGATTAATTTCATGCAATGTGTAAAATATATGTAATATCAGTAGGGAGCTGCCGCTTTAACATCTCCCTGATAACAGTATGTGTGTCTCAGTACATGAGATATTATTCGTCGAAGGAGTGATGTCAATGTTTGTCCACATTTTTGGGTCATTTTCTTATTGATTGCACTAATGGGAAAACCAGAGTGAAGCATAATGTAAATTGCCTCACCCCCTCCCCAACCCCCTCCCACCCATCTAACTAAAGTGCAAAGCAATGAGTGTTGCCTTCTTTCCCGAAAACAAATTGTACCGAGTTAAACCAACGGTTGGAACTGGGGGACATGGAGCCCTCAGAAAGCAGAGAGATGATTTAGTTCTGACTAGGGCTCGCATCGGTCACACTTACCTAACCCATGTCTATTTACTTCACGGGGATG
>WURT03189558.1:0-10057 GCA_009936505.3 Holothuria glaberrima
TATTTATTTATTTATTTATTTATTTATTTATTTATTAATTTATTTATTTATTTATTTATTTATTTATTTATTTATTTTTTTTTCTTTTTTTTTTTTTGCAAAGCCCCCTGGTGTTTCCGTCCCTTAGACAAAGCCAGTTTATAAAAAACATGGTAGTATGAGAAATTTAAATGAAACATAATCAGTTCATAGATAAAACAAAGATGCTGTACAGGCAGCACCTTTTTGCATCCAAAGCCTTCTTACAAAAATTCCTCAAAAGGATGGGACATCCTCTTTACATAGTTTCCCCCTACCCCAACATGGCACTCCTTTCAGTAAATTGGTGACAACGCAGATCTGCTTGGTACAAACTATCAAATGTATGCCAGTGTAGTAGAAAGAAGGCCTCTTCTTGAAAAAGAAGGCTTATTTAACAGGCCATGATGGCCACCTTTAAAAAGCTGTTCAATCTAAGGTGAATCAATTTCAATAGTGTTCAGCCCATGATCAAATAAAACCTTTCCTAAAAGACCCATTTCCAGAAAGAGGTCTATTGGAAGAGTGATCAGAACAGCTCATACATAAACTAGTGAGAAGAACTTCACATTGAATTACACATATGGCACAAATTCAGATAAACCCTTTTATTCAATTACTTATTGTTAGACAGTGTCAGGAACGATCATCTACCCCTCTCTTAACACCTGAAACTGAGCCGTAAAACCTCATCTAACTCTTAACTCCTATTTACACATGTAATCCCAACCCCAACTAGACCATGGTAAACTAATAGCACAGTGGAGATGGAGGGTGCCCTCCCAGGGAGGACGACCTCTCAAGTCCTATTGGAAGAATCATTAGTATCCTAATAATCCCTCAAAAGAAACAACTTTAAAGAAACTTTTATACCACAAATATCTCATACTTGCAACAAAGGTAAAGCCCATAGTACTAGCAGACCATGCATGGTCAGTCTTACTGTCATATGGGACATGTCCCATGACTAACAAATTTGTCCCATGACAAATAAATTTTGTTTTTAATTATAATAAATATCCTTTTGCACACGTTTGTTTAAACCACACAGCTGTGTTGGCTACTGTCTAAATGAAGAGGATCTTTATCCTTTCTATCTACTCCATATTTTGAGATATTTTAACTTTTCGACGAAAATTGTTAGTCATGGGACAAATGACTACTTAGACAAAGCGCTAATTAATAACTGATTAATGAAAAAATTTCTGCTTTGACCTTGCATTGAGTTTTGGAGGTTCTTTATGTCCCTGTATGAAATAACTCATTTTAATTGGAAATTTAAAAAATATCCCACAATATAGTTTGTCCCATGACTTACACATTTTTTATATTTTTCTGCATAATTACATTAATTTTCAAAAGTGCATGAACTGATTCAAAAATATATTTCCAGATCTTGGTAGTAGAATACCTTGGCTACACAAAAATACAAAATAATTGCTAAATAACGAAACTTGAACTTTGAACATTTATGTCGCAAATACCACGGAATGTCCCTTCTAAAATACAGCTTCTTCCACCAATAACAACTTAGCCTTAAGTAATCTTCATTTTGTTATCCATGGTAGGACACGGCTGCAGGGAATCGACTCTGAGTCCTATTGTCCACTTGTGGCTCATTCCCTTTCCAAACCAATTCTGATCCAGTAAAATGTTCTCGAGTTCGGAATTGAATCATAGCCCGTACTTTGGCGTTACAGCTCTGCCATATATCTGTACACGAGAAGTGTATATCAGAAGTTAGGTGTGCAGGCTGCATAATGTTATGAGATTGTCAAGTGCATTATCTCTTATCTTTCAATAATGGAAAAGCATTTGGTAAACAAGGGACGTTTCGTTTTAGTAAGTACCCTCCACTGAAGACACCAACGTGATTCATGGGTAATTTTAGATGAAATTTAATATCTTTGGGTTGCAGAACATTCGCGTGATGAAAAACTTTACTGGAATGTGTCATTAATTTATTCAGACTGACTACTACTTTGGCTCGCTCTGCCTGCAGGTGGCTAGAAGATCGCACGACAAATAAAATTCTCAAATGTACGTCTGATGGCAATGTAAGTTGGAAACAGAACAAATTGTGTTTTTCGTGCAAGGCCAATAGCATTCTGCTCATCCAAGAGAGAAAAATTCTAGTTTGCTCTATTTTATAATTTCTTAGGGATAAGCGAAAAAGGACTTTTAAGGTCTGCGTATAGGCAATGAACGAGTCTACAAAATTCTTCAAGAGATAAAAGCGATACGACAATGCACGGTCACCCCGTTTAGAATGAGTCTCTAATATTTGTACGGTTGTTTTGGACCAGGGCCAAAGTAGGACAAGTGTTTTTGCGAAGTGACATTGAGTCAAATTGCACATTCAGGAACTTTCCGTCGGACTAAGGATTGATTGACATTAACTTGATAATATCTGTAAATGGTCCTATGATGTAAACCGTAGCATTGAACATAAAACTACAATGTAGTATGTCAAAATTTTTAAATTTCAATTTTATAAATGTAGATAAGGAGACGTTCCCATATGTTTTCGCTTAATATAATCACCATCACGGGCTTCAACAAGTGGGGACAAGGCCAAAAGTCCCCCACTTCTGAAAATTAAGGATATTATAATTATATAGTTTTCCCTTTTTTAGAAACCAAATAAAGCATAACGCACGATTCTCTAACTTTGGCTGATCCAATGAAAACAAACTAGGAGATTGGATAAAAACCATTTTCATAAACTTCTGAACTGAAAGTGCTTGAACCGTTGTTATGTATCCCAACTAAGAAAGGAAGCGCAACATTACCTCGGATCACACTACTGGGTATCCAGGATTCAGTCAGTAGCGTAACTGGGGTGGTAGAAGTGGGGGGTAGGGATGAAAATAAGGTAAATGTATCGACAGCATATAGTAAATGTACCGACAATTTGTCAATGTTTATCACTTAACAAGTCACCACGCACTCGTGACCCCCTTCCATCCACCCCAAATCTTGCATTATTTTCCCATACCCATGTAGTTCATAAATCTACAATATACCAATAACCAGGGGCGGCGATTTGATTTTGGAAGTGGGGGATATCTGGCCTTAAACTTTTATCTTATCCTGGTATGGAGTCTAAGAGGAGGAGGGCCAGATGCAAACTGGTGCCAAATGTTTCAATATTTGGGGGTATACTTCATTGTCCAAAGGAATAACTGTATGCAGGCTCAGCCAGGGATGGCGCTTGGATTTACCAACATGGTGGCTAAGCGCCCTGACTAGGGGCCAGCTACTCTAAACCCTGATGGAAGCAATAGGTTGCCGAAATATGATGATTCCGATCGCAAAATATAAGGCGCGCGAAGCGCGCCGAAAAAATTGGGATCATATTACAAAAGAATTCATACTTTTGTTTTCATCAAGAAAAGTAAGAAAAGTTGAAAAAGTTTGGGTTTTTATTTAAAAATCTGCCCTTCTTAAGAGCAAACCAAGAAATTTGATGGTGCGACTGCATGGTCTTCTTCGGGGAGTACATTTTTCATCTTACCCATTTAGGCTCCCAGACGAAACTGAAAAATCTTTTTCGTTACAATATATATTTGCTACGATGGCCAGGTTGAAGAATCTTCCAAAAGATAGGAAAAAGAGGTTAGAATTTCGCAATGCTTCATTTTCGTGTTTCTCTTGAATCACGACTACAATATTTGTGGAACCTTTAACGTTGAATAACGTTACGTTACGCTAATGCCAGAATTTACCCCAACCCTAAAGGGCTTCTCGTCGGTTGCAGTTCTGCTCAAAGTCAAGCCATGTTGCCTAGCTACTAGCCAGAGGAGACAAGGGGTCAATTCCCCCCTCCCAGCCTCCAAAATCTCTGGTGGAAACTTTCTACCACCTTATTTTTTTCCAACGCATGGTTGCTGATGGTCATGCATGGCCTTGCATTCAGAGTTCAGATACCTAACCAAATACTCAATAATTTTGGCGTGCCTGGCGCGTACCCTAAATTTTCTTAAAATTTTCTTAACGGAGGGAGACCCCTTCCGTATGGAAAATTTTAAGAAACTCCGTTTCCCCTTTCCTTACTTCCATCAGACAACCCAGACAAAGCTTAAGCTTTATGTCAACAGCCAAACTCCCAAAAGATACCCCATGTTACAGCTGAATCAATAGCAAAATTGTTTTTTGAAGATAGTATTCTGTCGGAATAGTTGCTTCCCCATCCCTGTCCAGCACAAAAATGTCTATCGCGCCACTTGTCAAGACCCTCCTTATTTTCACTTTTGAAAAGCAGTTGACACTCATTGTCACAATTGTGTATATCCTCTTTAGTTTCTCAATCTGTTGAGATGTATTTACCTTGATGTTGATGTCCTAAATTGCTGTATAACGACAGGGCAACCATGCCACTTATGTGTTTTCTACCGTGGCAGAAGATCACCAAAGTCTGCAAAGCGTCAAGACTTTTTCAAGTTTTTAAAAAGTACGTGACGTGTAATGCCTTCAAATGTCAAAGTAATTCGTCATTTTGTACAAGATATACAGTCCCTAATGCTTTTTCCCTGTTTACGTCCTTTTGGTTAAAAACTTGACATAGGTTCAAACTGATTGTCAAACTTTCTAAATGTCTAAGTAGCTGATGTATATCAAACACTTTAAAGTAATTTGAGGCTAGTCTGTGAGCTGAGATTTCATGGGCCATCAGCAGTGGGATGGAAAGTATTTCTAATGCCTTGCTCATCACCCTACTGTGCCTCCTTCATTATAGAGTTCGCGCAGTTTCCAATGGCCCTTGCAGATCCTAGGGGCCTCCCGTAACCACAGAACTACAACGGAAAGAAAATACCTTTGGGCCTTGGCTCGTTCTTAGGTGTGAAGTGACCTCACTATAAGCATTATACAACATATACTGTCATTTACTGAATGAGTGAGCGTGAAGTGTGGAATTGACTGTTTCAGCTTATAAGTGGGTAAGGTGAGAGGGAATTGGTTTTGCCAAATAACATGGAAGGTGTAAAATGCCAATGTTATTATGTATAAAATAAACGCCGAGCAATAAGTATAGGCCCACAGCACTTTTAAGGGATCCGGTGTTGTCAAATTCACTTTTGCTAACCATATACTGCACTTCAAGTATGGTGCGACTCGCATGTGTGTATATGCTTTTCACTGTTTGGAGCAAATACCTGATCCCAGCCAGATCATTTTAAAGAATTTTTCACTGGAGGATACAGCTTGGAAGTGGGAAGACGATGACAAGTGGGCCTACAGTGGGCACACCTTGCCCACTGTATTATTCTTATGTCTAGGTGATATGTAGTGTTGGGCCGAATATCGGTATTCACCATTGACATCGGCCGATATTCCCCATATTCATCTTGTATCGGTATCGGTAAAATTTATAGTAAATGCCGATACTACCTTACCTATATATATCGTCCAATATGCCACAAAATGGTACACTTTTTAAACGAAAGTTCTAATATTTTACTACATCAAGATCAAACTTCATTAGCTATGGTGCCTGCATGGTAGCCTATAGTTAGTACGCAGAATGTTAATATCCAAAATATCGGATCGGTATCGGCCGATATTGAGAATTGAAATGTCGGTATCGGTAATATCGGCTACTTGCAGTATCGGTACAGCACTAGTGATATATTTACCATGTTAACGATCCCATGTTCTAAAACCTTCGAAAGAAGCAAGGTGATCTTAAATATAATGTTGTGGAGGATGTTTGTGTCTCTCAATCGTGTCATCGAGATCATTGCATTAACTGAAGTGAACACACCGGGATAAAAGTAGGAAAGTGTAAAGACTGGCCATTTTGGAAGAAGCTCGTCATGGAGATTTTGATACGATATCTAAAAGACATCACTTCCTGAAGCTCTTGAGGTACCATATATGACCATTGCTTCCCTTGTTTTCAGGCCCGTAGCCGAGGGGGGTTTTTCGCCCCCTAGAGAAGTTTCAAGTTGTCATTGACTTAATACATTTTTACACATTTAGCCCCCTGAGACTTTTTTCGCTCCCCGAAAGTCATCCCCCCCCCTCTTCAGTACCTTGTCTGACTACGGGCCTGCTTGCCTTTTACAACGTTGTAATAAAATCCTTTACTGAACTAGATCTTGAAAACACCTATAACTTAGAAATAATACTGGAAAACTTTTTGAAGGTCATTCCCCTTGAAACTTCAGAGAGCTTAAAAACTTAGGTCAGAAAGAAATCATAAGTTTATCAAATATGAAACAACGATGTATATTGCCACAGGAGCTTTAAAAAATCTCGAGTGTATCTTCTTCGCCTTGTGAACATCTTCAAGATCTACACTGCTCCTTAATGAAGGTTCGCTTCAGACACCATGCAGATGAAACGAGGTAGTTTCCTGAACTCTCGCTGCAGAGTGGAAGGATATTGCCAATTGAAAGAATAAATATCTCCTTAATGAACTGAGCCTCAAGATATTGTGATTTTAATTTTGTGGACGTAGCAAAATGGTTTTACAATGAAGTTCACAATATTTAACACGGCGTACTACATTGTAACGACCCTCATAGCGATGTAATAAACTCAAAACTGTACCTAAAAGAATGCAAATATTCGGAAACGAGAAAATGGTTTTTTGTTAGTTTGAAGGTCAAAATAAGACAGTCTTGAAGGCGAGTATAAATGGAGAATAGTGGAGCTTCCAATAATGCAAGACGGATTTGTCAGGTTTCTTGTTCATAGGGCTTTACGGCATAGGTGTATGGGAACACATTTTCCCAAGGACGGAAGATGCTTGACCTGATATTTTCCTAACTTGGCAAATAATCATAACGTAGTATTTTGCTCTGAGAAACTACGTATTGTCATGAAGTCGCTCTTTTTCGGCGGGGGGGGGGGGGGCTTCTCACCCCATATTCCCGCCTTATACGTCTTTCATATGGTAGACAGTTCCCTAGGAGTTGTGAGCTCACTGTGTACTAATTGCTTGGAGATGCTAATTTATATAGTATGGATATTCAGAGGATGCTATACATAAAGTGTTTGACGAGTCGAAAAACCACATCTGTAAAGATAATGCCAACTTCTTCGGTCGATGAGACTAGCTGGGGATTTGAAGGAGGGTTTGTGCTTTGAGGGGCACTTGCGTGGGCACAAATAAGGGCGTTTCATAGCTTGAAATAAAAGCGAGGGAGAGGAAACAAAGTGACGATAATAAGGCCGTGTCTCGAAATACCGCTTTCTTCGGCTGCGGGCCCAGACAGACCCTTCCTTCCTCTGCATAAATCTGACACTCAAACGTGAAGGAGTCAGTTTTGTGCAGAAAAGTTATTTATTACAAAGATATATAGAAAGTCAAATGTCATGCAAGGTATCCATGAGGCCTCCATGCATGTTGTTAACACTTAAAATTCCCCGAAAAGTATTCGTTAGGTGGCACTAGGTCTGAATGATAGCATGATATCAGTTCCTTCCAGTGATGACCGTTTTGGTATAAAGGCAATTTTTACCTACAAGTTAATTATAAAAATATGAAAAATATAAACTGCAACAAATAACCTAAGTTCATTGTAACATAATCTTGCAAACTTTTACATACCTGTAAAATAAATTTGCCACCGTTTTTCCAAGTGTATTGGAAAATGACTTGTTTAAATTGATACTGTTTAGCATTCAATACTAGTCCCTATGGGGTACATTTTGCTCATTAAACAGATAATTTAAAAGTGCAATGGTCTCTCTTTGGTGTGACTTTGTGATATTACATTGCAAAAGCAAGAAGAAAGCGCTTATGTAATAGAAGACAGGCAAAACGCCTCCAGACGGCGAACACTCATTATAACAATCATTTTGGAATAAATGAAACCTGTTGTAGGACTAAGGCACATCCAATTTAGATGATCTCACGAGTTTTTAATATCAGTAGTTGCAATCCAATATCACATTTTCGATTCCACAATGATTGCTTGTTTTCGTTTTCTTGCTAGCCGTTTATGTAGCTATGTTTTGTTATAAATTAAATATTCGTAAAAACAGTTCTACATACACTATAAAAAACTTGCAAGGATATAATTAGATGCCCAAAGTGAACACTGGGAATAAAACTGAAGTAGTTATGACGCTGAAGGCGTGTGGGCAAAATGCTATCAAAAGGACGATTTTGAATAATGCGTGATGCAGATTTAAAGGTTTCTTGAAAAATTTATCAAAATATATCCAAGAATTTACATAACCGGATTTTCGAACTTAAAGAAAGAAGTAGATTTATAGTGTGAGCCCATGGGGAAAAATAAGAGGTTAAGAGGAGGTTAAGACGATAGGTAAGACTGCCGACTTGTTCAGCTTAAGAAACATTTTGGTGGTGGGGGTAGTGAGGATTCGTAGGCACAGAATTCATTATTTGAAGGCCAGCAGTTCACTTTTTATGGGCACACGTTGAACTATTTGGGGACACGCAATGCGCCATTTGTAGGCACACAATGCAATATTTGTAGGCACACAATGCACTATTTGTTGGCACTCAATGAACTTTTTTAAGGCACACAATGCACTATTAGTAGGCACACAATATCCTTTTTGTTTGCACATTATTTTAAATTTGATTTTCCCCGGGAAAATATTTCCAGCTTTTGTGGAAGTTTTGTCCGACATTTCCTGCAGCCCACCTTGAATAAGAGGGCTGGCTTCGTGTGAGTACATTTTCGTGCGTGAGAGTACAAGAGACGTGTATCTGATTAGCCTACGAGTGAATGTTTTTTTTCTTCCAGTTCAGGATGTAGGGGACACAACAGGCACGCGTCCCCTATCGGTACCTAAATAAAGTACGATCCACAAATGTTTCCAAACATATTTGGAATATCCTGGGAGGAAGCATTTGTGTGCATGTGTAGTGAGAGAGGCTGACCTGCAGCATTACTGGATACACTGGTGTCCAAAGCATGTCTTGCTCATAAAAAATAGTTCTTAGGTCACAAAGCATCAATTCAATGCTCACTGAGAATCTAAGGGATAAAGTGTAAAATCTGCAAGATATATTTCTATCCATTACCCCCTCTTTAAACCTCCACCCCACTTACCCCCTTACATTCAAAAACCCTTCACCTTGTGTCAAAAGTTGGAATTCAACTCGTTCCACATAGTTGTTGTATTGTAATGATGACAAGTGCATCACACTGTCAATTACACAGTTTTCATTTTGTTGTAGCCAGAAATAACGAGGAAATTAAAGGCTAAGGTGCTTAATTTTCATGCCACAGCGTTCATGATGCAAGAATCAATTAAAGATCCCAAGAAGTGATAAGACCCTTTCAATTCTTCCTACCTGGTTCAAACGCTTGCTTCGATCCAATTTTAATTAATGTTTTACTATGTTATCAAAACGGTGATAAAAGATTTTCAAGTGAACCAATCGTGAACCTCAATGACAGCCCTAGGTTGTATGTTTTAATTTAGAATCCTAAATTAAATGACCTTGTGGCTGTATATAACCGCATTTGCTGCTGATGAGGCTATACCCTATCGGACTTACCCCGCGGAGCAGAGTCTGTTTGCTCAGCTCATCAGCTTCCCAAACTGGGATATGACTGAACAAGGAACATGCCGTACAACCTGGTACGTAGGAATATCGGATTAGGTTTCATAACCAATCGCACGTTTGTTTTCGAGTGTAGAAAGAGCCGCCTGCAATGTATATTAAGTGTTGTATTTGGGATTGGAGCGCCGGCAAACGTATAAAAGCTTTACTATACTTCTATGAAAATTTACCTCTTTTGGTAATATAATTATTACTCCAGAATTATAAAAAGAACAGAATATCATCCTGCTTTTTGAGGCAATGCTAACTTGATGGAACCCCCTAAAATTTTGAGAAAAAGTTCCAATACTCTTTCATAGCATGTATGTTGGAAGCAGTAGCGTAGCCAACGGGGGGGGCAGGAGCGGGAGCCCCCCCCCCCCGGTGAAATTCTCGCCTCCCCCCACTTGCCCCCAAATGAAATTACAGGCAGAGAAAAAATATTTTAATACACGCCAAATATGTATGTCTACAGGCTACATGATGATGTCTATTGCGATTTTGTCA
>WURT03189569.1:0-10057 GCA_009936505.3 Holothuria glaberrima
TAGACAATCTATTGTTAAGGTTAGGGTTAAGGAAGCAAACACAAAGGAAAGAACAATGAGGTCCTCTCCTTGATAGACAAAAAACCTGTGTGTGCGTGTTTGCGTGCGTGTGCATGTGTGTGTGTTTGTGACACTGCTCATTAACATGATATCTCTAGAAGGGAGAGTCTGACAGTTGTCAAACTTGGTACATAGATGCTCCATATTGCAAGGAAGAACACTATTGTTTTTGGTGGGGGTCAAAGGTCATCTGGGGTCACCAGGGGTTTAATTCTGAAAACCTTGTTAACTCGATATCTCAAAGTAGGAAGCTTGGATTGATTTTATCCTAAGTGTGTAAGAGCAAGAACCCTATTGTTTTTGGCGGGGGTCAAAGGTCATCTGGGGTCACAGGGGTCAAAGTATGAAAACCTTGTTAACATGATATCTCAAGGTACAAAGCTTGGATTGATTTCATACTCAGTGTGTAGATGCGGGTAAGAGGAAGAACCCTACTGTTTTTGGCAGGGGTTAAAGGTCATCTGGGGACACTGGGGATCAAAGTCTGAAATCCTTGTTAACACGATATCTCAAGGTATGAGGCTTGGATTGATTTCATCGTAAGTATGTAGATGCTTTATAGTAAGAGCAAGAAACCTATTGTTTTTGGTGGGGGTTAAAGGTCATCTGGGGTCACAGGGGGTCAAAGTATGAAACCTTGTTAACACTATATCTCAAGGTACGAAGCTTGGATTGATTTCATACTAAGTATGTAGATGCATTATGGTGAGAGGAAGAACCCTAGTGTTTTTGGTGGGGGTCAAAAATCATCTGGGGTCACCTGGGGTCAAACTCGGAAAACCTTGTTAACATGATATCTCAAGGTAGGAAGCTTGGATTGATTTCATACTTAGTATGTAGATGCGTTATGGTAAGAGGAAGAACCCTATTGTTTTGGTGGGGGTCAAAGTTCATGTGGGGTCACCAGGGGTCAAACAAAAAGGTAGGAAGCTTCGATTGATTTCATAGTTAGTATGTTGATCCGTTTTGGTAAGAGAGAGAACCCTCATTGGTTTTGGTGGAGGTCAAAGGTCATTTTAGGTCACCGGGGTCAAACTCTGAGAACCTTGTTAACACGATATCTTGATGTAAAAAGCTTGGTTTTATTTTTCAGTATTCAGATGTGTTATAGTGAGACAAAGCACCCTATAAGTTTTGGTGGATGTCAAAGGTCACCAGGGGTCAGACAATGAAAACCAAGACTTTATCTGGGGTCACCAGAGGTCAAAAAGGAACACTTCCCAAGATTTCCCAAGATCTTAACCTGAGGTCAACACAGGTCAAGAAGCAAAATTTCCAAGAATTCCCCAGACCTTCATCTCGGGTCACCAAAGGTCAAAAAGCAAAAATTTTCAAGAATTGACAAAATCGTCATCTGGGGTCTGCAAAGGTCAAAACGCAAAATTTCGGAAGAATACCCAAGATCAAATATGTACACAAAACTGTATTTTTCCAACACCTAAAGACAGCATTTTACCAGTGACTGAAAGAAATGGGATAACATGGCATTATTGGGAATAAAACATGCATCATCGAAACAGTGCATTTTTGCATTCTGGTTTAGCTGAAGATGCCATAGCTTTGTTTTTGAGTGCAAATTTTGCCTCAATGCTTAGTTTATGTACCTGTATTACATGTCAAATTAAGAGTTTAGTTTTAACTTGCCATGATATGAGAAATACATTGCAACTGTGGTAGAGGTGTTACAGTTATGATAGAGGTGTCTAAATTATGGTAGAGGTGGAGGCAAAATTATGGTAGTGGTGTTACAAGTATGGTAGTGGTGTCACAAGTATGGTAGTAGTGTCACAAGTATGGTAGAGGTGTCACAACTATGATAGAGATGTCTTAACTATGGTAGAGGTGTTACAATTATGTGAGAGGTATCACAATTATGGTAGAGGTGTCACAATTATGATCGAGATGTCTTAATTATGGTAGAGGTGTAAAGGTATCACAATTAAAGTAGAGGTGTCACAACTGTGATAGAGATGTTTTAATTATGATAGAGGTGTTACATTATGTGAGAGGTACAGTATCTCAATTATGGTAGAGGTGTCACAATCATGATAGAGATGTCTTATTTATGGTAGAGGTATTACAATTATGGGAGAGTCAGCTTTTGAATCCTTGCAGAAGGCAGGCAAGAAATCTATGCAATGGTGATGTCGTGTGTATGTGTGTATTTGTGTGTGTTTGTGATGCTCCTTGTAATTGTGATATCTCAAGATAGGAATGACCGGCACTTCTCATATTTGTTATATAGATATGTCATGTTAAGAGCAAGAATCCCATTGTTTTTGGTGGAGGTTAAAGGTCTTTTGAGGTCACCAGAGGTCAAAGACAAAAAACCCTTTTAATCACGATATCTGGAGGTAGGAATGACTGACACCTTTCATGTGTGGTATATAGATTTATCATGTTGAGAGGAAGAACATTATCGTTTTTGGTGGAGGTCAAAGGTCATCTGAGGTCACCAGAGGTCAAAAGCCAAAAACCTTTTGAACACGATATCTTCAGATAGGAATGCCTGACCCTTTTCATATTCAGTATACAGATTTGCTATGTTGAGGGAAAGAACCCTTTTATGTTTGGTGGAGGTCAAAGGGCATTTGAGGTCACTGGAAGTCAAAAACTGTGAAAACCTTGTAAATGGCTTGTAAACAGGATACCTCGAGATAGGGATGACCAACACTGTTCATATGTGGTATATAGATTTGTCATGTAGAGAGGAAGAACCCTATTGTTCTGGTGTAGGTCAAAGGTTATCTGGGGTTATGGGGATTCAAACACTGAAAACTTAGTTAATAAGATATCTCAAGGCAGGAAGCTTGGATAGATTCCATACTTAGTATGTGCATGCCTTATGGGGAGAAGAAGAACCATGTAGTCTTTGGTGGAGGTCAGAAGTCATCTGGGGTCACCAGTGGTCAAAGTCTGAGAACCCTCTTAACACGATTTCTCAATGTAGGAAGCTTGGATAGATTTCATACTTGGTACATTGATGCTTCGTGGATGGAGGAAGAACTGTTTTGTTTTGGGGAGGTCAAAGGTCATCTGGGGTCATTAGGGTCAAAAAGCAAACTTTCACAAGAATTCCCAAGAAAGTCTCAACATTTTCTATGGCAAGGAATCACTAAGCCTTTGGGCTTTCTGGTTAATTTTCTTCTACAGGTGGAGGAGATAGTAGATGTGGATCAATTTGCTGCAGAAGACATTCATGTACAGAGCATCTATGTGCATAGAGTACTGCAGGGAGAGAACTATGAGAAAAGAATTGAGGTAAGTAACACATGCATTGGGAAAGGAACAGCAATGGTAAAGACGTTGGGATCAAACCCACCCTATGAGGCAAAACAGTGATATTTGTGGAAGTATATGTGCTTTGAAAAAATATCGACACCCTTTAATGTTTGTAACAAAGGTATGGTATGGAATCCAACATACTGTCTCAGAGCTGCTGTAAGAAACATCCCACCAAGTGAGATGGATAATTGTCCTAAGTTGGTTATGATCTTATTTGGTTTTGCCAAAATGACAGACACAGTGGCAGAGTGTCCATATAGTTGGAGGGGGGAGCTGGGTGGGCAGTCGCCCCACCCTGACAGACTCAAATAGCCTGTTGGCACCCTTTTTGGTTTTTACCATATTGAGGCATAAGATATCTACCTACTTAAAAGCCCTTACAGGCAATTGTCGCCCCCTCTGACCAAATTCCCTTGCTCCCCCACTAGACAGAAAATGTGTTTTGTGCCACACAGAGACTGTGAAATAGCTGGTCATTGTTGGCCATGAATCCTTTTATTTATAGAATGAATGAATTACATAAGGTAGCCCATGACATGACAGTATAAACCATTCTTGACAAAATGAAGGAAGTATTGACCGACCTTGACTGTTTTAATACTTGACTGTGACTCAATGGACGACACTCTGATTTGTCAAAGACACTGTCAAATTGCTCCTACTATCAATTTGGCAGATCTGACTAGCTGTTTGTTATATCCAGATATGACATGCAGATAAGTTTTATGATCTTCAGATATGATAAGTGTAACTCCACACAACAGGCACTGATAGTGCAAATATATATATTGTACATAAAGACAGGTTCATGGTTGCTGTATACCATAGGTATAAAAGTCAACTAAAATTGTGTAAAAATATTTGCATGAAGCCTTCGAATTTGGGTTTTAAAGTTGTATTTTAGTGGCTGACAGACCATTGTTGTTAACTTCCATATGTGAAGTAAGTTTTATCAAAGGAACACTTGAAAACTACAATTATATCAAATACTTCAACATCATTCAGTTGTTTGCATAAATTGTTAAACAACTTTGCTGTATTTCATTTGCAATAGAATGTAGAGTAATGTGATAATGTAATAGTGATAATAAAGTTTTCATGCCCTATCCCTTTTCAACATTTCAAAGGGATTCACTATTTTTCTAAACAAACTACTAAGAGTTAAAAACTTAAAGTTGGTGTCTTTGTCTAATATGATGCTTAGAATCCCTATAATACTAGAATCTGAACAGTTTTATTGCCAGTGTGAAGACATGTCCATGGTACCACACCATTGCAAAAGCAGTTTTCAGACCCTAAAAAATGTATCTTCAGTGTTTAAATCACTAAAAACCAATGCATCATTCTTGCAGCCATGCTCAAATATCATTTATGAAAATTTCTATGGAAGTGATAACATCAAGTGGAAATTTACATTTTACATGTAATAATTGAGTGTCATCAGCATACTTCATGAAGTGAAATCCATCTTGAACTAAAATTTCTTTTTATGGTGCGAAATGAAAAAGAACAGTAATGATGTCAGATTCCACTTTGAGAAGAGGAATTTCCTTAGAACAATTGGCTTAGTATGCTCTTGACACTTTGCTTAAAGCTTCAGTGCCTTTCTCATGAAAAAAAGTGTTTCCAGGGCTTTGGACGTATATTTTGAAAACATTAATTTGCTCTCTCAAAGTAAAAGTGTTGTGCTCTTCCAATTGATCATTTTTTCTATTCATAGAGACTTACATTGCAGAAAGAAGCCTCAGATGAGAAACCATCCAGTCCAGGTGCAGCAACAAGGGAGCGTATCATAAGGAGGGCAGCATTGGAGTTTAAAGATGGCATGTATGGTATCCTTTGTTGTCTAAACTTGAGAAGTGTCATGGGATAAAAAGTAACATAATTTGAGAAATTGTTGAAACCAGGGTAAAATCAGGATATTTGAGTGGCCCAACATGGATAATGTGTGTTACAGTACTTTTGCATGCATGTTTTACAGTTATGTCCATTGATTTAATGACTATGGTGGCTATAGAAAAGTGGAAACATTAATCACAGATTTTGACAAATCCTCATGAAATTGCTAGGGAAACTTTGGCCCTAAAATTTTATCTCTTTGAAGTGCATCCTCCTTAACCAGAAATTATATTTTCAGCTAATCTTGGGATTGGTATTCCAATGCTGGCTAGCAACTACATTAAACCAGATATTGAAGTTCACTTACAAAGTGAAAATGGCATTCTGGGATTGGTAAGTTCTTTTCAATATGCTGTTCTGATGGGAGATAACATAAAAAGATGTGCAGCTAGGGAGATGGTACTCTAAAGAGTTTAGAAAGTATAGTCTATAATCTTAAGTTCAGAAAGGACTGTCCTAAGGTGAACTTACTACAGTGCACTTTTTGGACTAAGTTGAAAGTTTCTCAGAATAAGATTACTACTATAAATCAAAAAGCCCCTATGTGAACAGAGAAAGAAACTTTTGAAATACATTTCAATCTGTTGACAGTGAGACCACCAATGTCACTCTCATGAAATAGTTCACACCCTTGAACTTTCTTTGCACTTTTATTGAAGGGTTAGTAAGTTTGAAAGGGGTGAGTGGCTAAACACAATAGGTTCATGACACCTGCTACATAATGAGGGAAACATTTTTCTAATTTTTTGTCCTTACTTAAGCATTGCCACTGAAATTGCAAATCAATTATCAGGTTTAATTGCATTTTGTTACAAGTGACTTATTCTGTGGAAGATATTGAGCATTGACACACCCTTTGCAATATACCAGATATTGATCAATATCCAAAAAGTGCCATGTTTGGCTCAGATTTACTTCTTTTGCTCATTTGCACATGTCATTATAATGATTGAAATGCCAATATTTCTTGTTTCCATGGCAATTAAGAGTTCTGTTGAATGTTTGAATAGTGGTGCCTATTTGTCTCAGACATACCAATAGCAAATAATTTGCTACTGGTATGTCTGAGACATCAAGTATTTTTGTATTTAATCCATTTTGGTAGGTGGCAGTGAGTTGCAAAGTATAACTGGAGTGAGGATTGCAATAATCAGACTTCTCTTAAATTCTAATGATCATTTCTTATAACGACCTTCTCCTCAGGCTGTTTTGCATCTGATAGAATTAGCATAGACTAATTTGGAAATTTTTTCCCTGTTCAAATAGCAAATCCCTGGATAGGTGTATCAATTCTACATTTATAAAGATAATTGCCAAAAGGATCGATGGTTAGTATGACGTGGGCAGAACTACTCACTTTACAGTGATGGGGCAAGGGACCAAAGGGTTCAGGTTGCTATTTGAAATCCCTAAATCAAGTGTCATTTAGTTTGGGATTCATTGTGTACCACAATTTTCTCACTCTCTGCCTGAGCAAGTGTATAGTTTAACTGCCCAGTTTAGTACCTAATAATCAAGGTAGAGTAATGTCCAATCGGTCTAAACATTGATTAGGATAATGCTAATCAATTCTCCCTATTCATTCATGGTAGAGGGACATTGTATTAACACAGGTTGTCTACTGACTGTATGTATTGAGACTTCTCTCTTAGTGTCACATTTTCTTTTTGTAAACTAAGTACTTGGGGAAAGTTAGTGAGGAATCTTTTCATTTTGATTTGTAGAAAGGCAAGGGAATTGTAGGAATATAGACCCAAATCAGGAAAAACTGGGGAAGTATTTGTGGACCCAAGATGGAAATGTTTCTGACACTTTAGTATTCAACTATTGTTACTGTGTTTGTCTAAATTTGTGCTTTTACATTGGTGAGCAAGGAGAGACTTTTGAACTACACCCAAAGGAAAAAGATGGGGCTATGGAAATTTCCCAGGGAAATCTCAGGAAAGAGTGTGCTTGGAATCTTGTGGAAATACTCTCAGGGGCCACACAAAGTTTTGGTTTTTGTTGTGTCTCGTAAAAGTAGAGTGTCCTCAAAAAGATCCGGTATCTGTTCTTTCAGTGAAGGAAAAATAATAAGATAATACAAGCCTAACTGGTGATTTTAGTAAACATCTGACCTTTACACTTCAAGTCATTTTGCAAAGTGTTATCTGGCCATTGTCTATGACAGAATCTTTTGTAAGTCACGATTGTTGCCAGATTTGTGACATAAAGTTCTTGACTAGGCACAGTATATTGCTTTTTGTTGTAAGATATTCATGCCAAATTTTTAATATTCATTATTAGGACAGGTTTAAAGGACCTTTGATGAATTTTTCTGAGGAAAAAGTAATAAGAAAAATTTTAATGAGTTTTTTCAATAGGTTAAGAAAACTTTTCAAATTTTTTGTTTATGTAGGGTCCATTTCCAAGGAAGGGGGAAGAAGATCCAGATCTCATCAATGCTGGTAAAGAGACAGTCACTGTCCTCCCAGGGGCCAGCTACTTCGGCAGTGATGATTCATTTGCTATGATCAGAGGGTAAATATTCATGACACTCCTCTTCAGATGGTTTGTGGACAACTCACTTCTAATGTTCTAATGAAGGTGTGGGGGGGGGGGAGTTTTCTGATGATTCATAACCATGGTAGGGAATTATGCAGGAGGAAATTGTCTGGGCAGGGAAATGTCTGGGAGGGAATTGCCCAGGTGGTTATTATCCCTGGGGAAGTTGTCTGGTGGAAATTATCTGTGTGAGAGTTGTATGGGGGAAAGTGTATGGATGAGAGATGTCTAGGTGAGAGTCGTCATGAATCAATTGTGTTTGTATTTGTCTTTCAAGTTGCATGATTCTGGCTTCCATGCAGCTATATTAAATGCAAGGGACATGAGAATCACAAGTCATCCTTCACAACATTGTAAGGTGAATTTAAAAACTGTGATTCACACACAGTAAGAACAATACTCTGACTCAAGAACTACTGTATGCCATCTGTTTTGGAACACTATGATCTTACATAAGAACATGGTGATCTGAATTTGAACAATGTGATCTGACTCACAAACACTGTAACCTGATATAAAACATTGGGGTCTGAAATGGAGGACTGCAATCTGATGCAAAAACCATGTGATCTGACCTGTGGAAGATTCATTCTCATTGTATTTTTTCCTTGGTAAAAAGTCTTATCTACAATCTAAGTATGTTAATGCAGTTGAAGTAGCACATCAGATCCTTCACCTAAATGCACTCAAATATTTTGACCCAAAATGGTTTTTTTTTTTCTTCTCAGAGGCCATCTAGATCTTACAATCCTTGGTGCTATGCAGGTCTCTAAATATGGAGATCTTGCCAACTGGATGATTCCGGTGAGTCATATTACTCCCTGTAAGGAAAAAAAAATTGTGATGAAATTTAATGCTTGTAGAAGAAACCTCAATACAACATTAGCAAAAGATTAGGAAGGAAAGTTGAGAGGAGTGGCACTGAAGGAGAGGCAATAGGCTGTAGTTATTTCACATACTTTTATACTTTTTTAAAACCAAGTAAAGCTCTTTTATGTTTGGATGTTTGTTATGTTTTAAGGACAATCTCATATTTTCAGTAGAAAAGATACTCATCATGGGCTATTTATATGCCAGAGTATATGTTTTACTAAAATATTGTATGTGTTTGGGATGACATTCTTATCTCTTTCAGGGTAAGATGGTCAAGGGAATGGGAGGTGCTATGGATTTGGTTTCAGCTCCCAATACAAAGGTTATTATTACTATGGAACATGCAGCCAAAGGTGGAAAGCCAAAAATATTGGACCAGTGCACCCTCCCATTGACTGGGGTTAATTGTGTTGACATGATCATTACAGAGATGGTAAGCATACGTGTTTCATTGTCAATACATAGAAGTAAGAACATTAAAAATTCTTGGAGGATGTCTTAAAGAACCATTGAATCAGATTCACCCTACTTAAGTTTATGGATATATCTTATAAGAGTCCTCACAATTTTCCAGATTGAATGGGCACTCTCTATCTGGGGATCTTACATTATTACAATAATACATAGTTGCAGGTAATTTGCTGCTTTTGATGGGGGTCAAAGATTGTTGTTAAAGTTTATCTTTTTTTAAAATTTATTAACTTTGACCAGGTAACACTAATTGGAAAGAGTGTGCTCCATATTGAGTGGTAGTGATACTGTTATTTCAGTTGGATACAGGCTCATTAGGGATCAGAGAACTGGAAAACCATGTAAGTTTGCTCTATCAGGAATGGTAACTAGGAAAGATTTTATTTTATTCACATGCTCATTGATTCCTTGCCGAAGGAAGGCAAGGAATCTATGCGTTGGTGATGTCGTGTGTGTGTGTGTGTGCACTCACAAACATGTCCTTAGGGGGTACCGGGCCAGTCTCCTCGAGCTCCTCTCTCGCACGTCTTTCCTAGCTCACGCGTGGCTCGAAACTGGAGTAGCTACCCGAAAATTCAGCCACTACAATTAGAAGTCACGCCCGGATGCACATGCCTGCCTTGCAGCGAAGCCCGCCCTCAAGCACGTAGCAAACCTCGCCTACTTCGCGGGCAGCTTTGCTACTTTGCAATTCCCTTGCATTCCCTACCGGGTCCTATCCTAGTACCCCGTAAGGCATTGAATGTGTGTATGTGGGTGTGTGCGTGTGTATGTGACGCCTAGCTTGTAAACACACTATCTCAAGTTAGCAATGACCGACACATTTCATATTTGGAATATAGATTTGCCATGTTGAGAGGAAGAACCCTATTGTTTTTTGTGGAGGTCAAAGGTCATCTGAGGTCACCAGAGGTCAAAAATGGAA
>WURT03189580.1:16896-49213 GCA_009936505.3 Holothuria glaberrima
GTCTGGTTTAGACCGGTCTGACTAAGGCCCGTGCACTAGCTTTATGATGTTACTCACTGTGCAACTTACTTAATTCTGCTTAGTGGGACCAACGAGAGCACCGTTCTATGACCAATTGAACGGGCGTTACATTCTAACTTTCGGGGCCCAACAAGAGCCTAGTGGGTTAATCCTAGCAGTCTGTGGGTTGTTTGGGCCCGCGTTTCGTATAGGATAAAAATGGCCGGGCCACACGATACTTGTGTAGCCAGGGCTATATGGGTGAATGAGGAGACACTAAGCCGCTGAATGAGGATGGCCCGTTTTGGCCTATAGGGCCTTCGTACGAGGTTTAACGTGCTGGGCCATATTATGCGGCAGTAATGATCGAGAGCTGGCCTGTATGGTGCGTGGACGGAATCGTGAGCATTAACCTAGGCATGTTAAGCAGATGCATATTTGCTTTTCAATTAGGAAGAAGTACAAACATATCAATCTGCAGGCTACATTCATTTCACATTCATTTTCATTGATTTCTAAGCAGGATTCATATAGCCCACTAAGGGGCCCATACGCCATTAAGTATCACCTACATGTACCTTGAAGTGATGATGGTAGCGGCCTAACTCGACTAATGGATCCTATATATATATATATATATATACGACCTATTACATATAAATAGAGATATATATATACATATATATGTATATATATATATGTATATATATATATAATAGGTCGAGTATGGTAGATCGAATTTAGAATATGTAGGTCGAAAGTGTAAATAGTTTCGATCTAACTTTAAACAATCCTAAGATGGAGCATTGCCCTTATCATAGAAGGAACGGTTGGAAAAAATACCAGGGAAAAATTGAACCCCACCGAGGGTTTGAACCTACCATCAGCTGCTTTTCGGACCGTGTCTTTAACCACTACACTATCACGGCTCGTGATTTCCAGACGAGACAACAGGCTACGAATACCTGACTTGACTCAATTTTCTCAAAGAGGCTGCCCGGAAAGCAGCTGATGGCGGATTCTAACCATCGGTGCGGTTCAATTTTAATTTTTCTCTGTAATTTTCTCCTGGGGTGAAAATTTTTGGGTCGGAAGTTTTCCAGGGTGGGCTTCGCCCCTTCCCCCAGCTGGTTACAGGCTTGCTCGGTGCTCTGTCTAATAAGAAGTATCACGAGTGTCACAGTGTGATCCTGTTGTGTCGACGAATGAGCCATATTCTGGGAAGACGCCAGATAGCGGAACGGTGGCTTCAAAAGTCTTGCCGTAAGCGCTATCCAGCTATGTAAAGAGATCAATGGTCTAATCAGCTATGTTGAGTTCGATATATGGACCATTTGGCGCACCACTATACAGTTAAGAGTATCCAAACAGACTTGAAGTTAGCACGCTTATTTCAGTCATCTCAATGTTAACTTTGGATACTTCGATGTCAGTTTGGATAGTTCGATGTCAGTTTGAATATGTCGATAATAAACTTGGATATGTCGATGTCATTTTGGGTAGGTCGATGTTTATTTTCGATAGTTTGATGTTAAGTTTGGATATGTCAATGTCAGTTTGGATAGGTCGATGTTTATTTTCGATAGTTCGATGTTAAGTTTGGATATGTCGATGTCAGTTTTGATGGTTCAATGTTTATTTTCGATAGTTCGATGTAAAGTTTGGATATGTCGATGTCAGTTTGGATAGTTCCATGTCTATTTTCGATAGTTTGATGTTAAGTTTGGATATTTTGAACCATTTGGCACTCCGTACATGAGAAAATAAAAAAGGCTCAAAACCAACAGACGTGGAGATTTATGACAGTCAAACTCAGTGGAGGAGAACGCACTTTCATTAATAATGATGATGACTGATAAATAATTTATCACGAAGTAATTTTCAACATACACTGCAGGAATAAATCCGTGCTATACATTTCATTACAAAATACAGACGCAAACCTCCCTTTATAAGATAAGCTAACAAAAATTATATAAAAACTTATTAAACATCAGCTAAAACATAAGCTAAATGTTACAATTCTTCTTTTATATCCCCTAGAAGTATCTTTCATGATCTTTCCGAATATAAATATTGAATATTTTCTGTTAATTAAATAGTTATTCTGGATAAATTAATCAATGCAGTATCGAAAATATTAGCACGCGATTAAAGTAAGCCTTTCATTAAACAAAATTCTAGACTTTACTTATCCAAATTTGGGTGTCTCCGTTTTCGCTTTAATTTACAGGAGCTGTAAAAAATATTAAATTTTCAGTTACTGGACTTACAGCAAAGCTACTCTGACTACCTTTTAGAATTTACGTAATCATATTGTAACAATATATCATTATAGGCCTAGTACAGAGTTACTGTAAGCCTTCAGGGGCCGACATATCACATGTGATTTTACAATCACATGTACGTGTTTTTATGTTTTCTTTAGACAGGTGAATGACAGTACAGAACGTCACTACCCATACATTTTGAACGTGATAGGCTTCATTTAAAACACTTCGGGATCTCATAAGTTACATGAATTTCGAGTAGAAGATTAATGTCAGTGAGAATTAATGTACTTTGCTCTCCGCTCATAGTCAGCGTCAAAGTTCCTATTTGTAATTCGAGAAGGACATTAGTGCTGTATGTTATATGTATCATATGGGATCCTAACATGTGCCCCGATGAAGCCCGTCAGTAGGGTGTAGAGTTTATAGACAAGACCGTGTTAGTTGATGTATATCTTGACCAAGGCGTAACCAGTACTACTTCGATGGTTGTATACCTCAGCCGGTCAGCCAGGGCTGCAACCGAGATTATGAATTATCTCTGTCGTAAGAAAATCTACACTTAGCCAACAAAACCCAAACAGCAGATCAGTTGTTATTAATAACGGTCGTAAATCAATCGAGCTATAACAACAGTTCTAATGGAAACATTAACATTTCCCCACAATAAGCCTTATGATTTTCCAACCTTAAAAGTCTGTGTTGTAAATATCGTTCTTTCGGCGTTTATGTTTTAAAAGCCTCCAGTTCTTTTCCAGGCGTCGTCCTCTTAAGTGTCACGCTATAGTATAGAAGAGAAATCCTTAGTACCACTGACGCTTTTATTGATTCCCTTGCAGCCTCTACCCCAACTTAAGCACAGAAGTAAACCAATTAGGCTAATACCTCAAAGAGGCAAATTCGACGCCTCCGAAATACTAAGAGATCCCAAGTGAACGTTAAAATTCTCCAACGTAGTAAATAATAAATTTAGAAAGGGCATAATGAGTCATTGTTTCGACCAGGGACGACCAAGATTGACAGCTCAGGTTGTCTAAAGATGCTCGATTTCTGAATAATGTTTCATTTTTGTTCGTCAAAATAAACGTAAAACTTTGATCTTAAGCGTTTCTTTAAGTGGGGAAGACCTATCACGCTGTAAAACAGACATTCAGAAAGTGACCCTCCACCTCCAAGAGTATGTTTTTGAAATTTAACCCTTTCTTCCAACATTATGAAAAGCAGGACCGACAGTATTTTTAACCTATCTACGATCTACATGATGACAGATCATTTCATTTCATTTCCTTTATTTTTGATTCACCAAAACACAAATTTACAAACAAATAATAGAAGCGTTTAGGTAACAAATTTCAAAATAGGAAGTGCACTTAGAAACCCTGTAGGGCTTATCGAAAAGTGACACTCCTTGAGAAAAAATCAAAGATACATAATTAAACATAGAAAAACAGGATGGTTTGTTACTATGTCTTCAGCGTGCCACTATACATATTCTATAGTTGTTTTTGCTGTGTTTCTCTTCGAACAGCAGTTATTTGATCCATCTTTGTTGACATCTCCTGTCAATAAATTGGTATTGGATTGAGGTTACCTAGCTCCGACCTGTCAATAAGTTGGTATGGGACTTGGGTTACCTATCCCCGATTTCAGATGTGACACGCCAAAATGTATACTTTATAACAGTAGGTAAAGCCTACATGACAAGCCTTTTTTCTACCAACCCCACATAACTTTACAAGTGAACGATAAATTTTGTTCTTCACGTGTCCTTTAAACTCCCCCACACATGTGCGGAGAATTTTACTCCCTCTGTAATAAGATCTCTATTTGTGCTCCTCCATGAACAGGGTCACCACTCTCACTGACAGTCCTCTTTTAATGGCGAATGTGTCTCAAAACAAGCACAATTTGAGATAAGTATAAATTCTAATTATTGTTTACAAAGGCAGAACAAAAAAGGAGTATTAAATTCCCCATGAGATACTTGGTAAACTCTGCATGTCCTCAAACAAAATTATTGGAACAGGGAGGTGATATAGATGCCGCTGCTCTCCGGGTGAGATGGGTGGCAGGAAGCTCATCACTTCGACTTACAAGCGTAAGTCAACGATTACACACTGTTTATAATTCTCATGTTTAAGAGGGTACGTAGGCCTTGCGTTTGATCAGAAAGGTCTCTAATATCCTCCCTGGATTGATTTATTTCAAAGAGTTTTGTATTTTATTACCCATATAACGCAAGACAAGCACCCAACTTTCCAAAAACAATATACCTTATTGTCACTGAAGTTAAGTTAAGATATTCATTCGAATTTCATGCGGACTGGGGAAACATTTTATAATTAAATGCCAAGGAAAATATATAGGACACTTCTCGATGTGAAAATTTCTCGGAAAACAAAAATCTTCATGAACTTTAAGGACAGAAAATTCTCGATTTTACTAGTACCTGGATGCAACTACTCCTGGAATTTCAATATAGATATTTTCATTTGAGCAGAAGGAGTCCTTTCTTAGGCCCTTGAACAACATTGCTATAATGAAACGTCATTAAATACGCCTCAAAATGAAATTACAGATCGAGGGTTCGGGCAGGTAAATCTGAGTAATAGAAATAGAAACACAAGGGAAAAAATGGAGATGAACTTAGCAGAGGCTGACTTTATTTAAGAAAACCACACCTATGCGAGAAAATGATGATAGTTCACTAATGCAAACAAACACCTAAATATTACTAAATTACAGGGGAGGTCGAAATTTGCTGGCTCATAGCAGCTTTCCCCAAGCCAAGTCTCTTAAAGGCCGATTTAGGTTATTTAATGGTGCATCTTTCAATTCGGCTGACAGATACGGTGTTGATGGGAATAGGCCTATGGTTGCTTCCAGAGATCTAGACAATTTCAGGAATATTATATTAAGATGATAATAGTCTTTGTCCCCCAAAAATTGTATGGGTGTGAAAACTGGTTTTGGAAGCGGCAACCCTGCCCAATTCTCCATGATTACTGGCCTGCCACTTGTGTGTGGGTTACTAGGTAGCGCACTGTTACAGTTATAATAACCTTTCACTATTTCCCTTTAATATATGTTTCTTCCTTAAAAATCATGCAGGCATACGCGTTTTCGTATTAGTGTTGTATCACTAAGGTTTTTCTTTCAATTAAAATATAGGAAAACAGAACGCAGAATAAAGCGTCAGAAAACACAGGGTTGTGGTGGAAGTGCAGGCTTCGATAACCACAAAAAGAGCCGAAATAGCATTGAAGGGGGCCGAAATATTGAAAATTCTATTAAAAGATATCGTTCCTGTAAATTCTTGTCAGTAAGACCCTACATAAGAGTCACTATAGCACCCATACTTCCGAAAGTAGCACCCAAAGGGAAATTGTCGGAGACGACTGCTTTCTTCACAATGGCACCTAAAAATTATACAATTATTTCGGATACTGCATAAGGCCAAAATTTGAAGATGAACAGTGACTAAACTCACGTAAAGGAGTGGAAAGCAAAATTACAGATATCGGATTGTCTAAACTTGCTTACTTTGAGAATCTGTTGTGCAAAGAAAAAGCTTTCTTTCACAGATATTCGGGTAAAATTTCACTACAAACCGTTGAAAATTGCTTTACAATATTTTGAATGAAAATAAAAAAACGTTTTACATACTTGTGTCAGCGTAGAAAGATATCAGCTAAGTTAAAATAGTCTACCGTCATGTTTGGTTCAAATTTTTTGGACCACCTAGCCCCATACAATGTGTCATACGGACTTGAAAATTTACTTCAGCTACAGGTCTGTAAGTGCAAGCAAGAACATTACAGGGGTCGAGATTTATTTTAGGGAAATTGAATGTTTTGCAGCTCCTCTCTAAGGAGAGGTTCTCCTTTTACATTTGCTGTTAGCTGAATAGGAATAACCTGCATGTTTGCAGGCACAGGAACACTCACTGTCCAAAATATCCTTTACTTTTCGTCCAATTTGCACCAGTTTACTCATGAGTTTATAAAACAGACACATTTGAAAATTTAGAAGTTTAAATGTAACAAGGAATATTCGCAACTTCTGAATTATATTACGAAATTTTTGCGATAATTTATAATGTAGTTCAAATTTGTTCTACATTACAAAATTAAGGGACCAGGGAAAACACGGACTACATAAAATATTTGTATGAACTAAAAATGGATAAGAACTAAAGCTAAGCCGGAAAATTAAAATTCTTCCAATTAAACTCATTTGAAACTTTATGGTGATTACCATTTCATACTGATAGTCTTGTAGTAAAATTTCTTTCGTTTGGCACCTATTTTTCGAAATTCGCTTACTTAGCTGCTTTTTCTGTTGAGAAATGGAAATGGACACAGAAGTAATAATGTGCCAAATGAGTTATTTTGTATTCATAATTTATACTTAAATATACTGTTGTTCTGATGATGGTCATCTGGCTGAAGTCTAATACCAAAAAAAAAAAATCCACAATCGTATTTTATTAACTGCTAAATATGGTAAAATAATCACCATCACCCTGTTAATAAAATCACCTTCTTAGCTTTTTATTATTTATTAAAACGTTTACCTAACAAGGGTCTTCCAGCTCCTTTACCAGTTCCATAAGGTAAATGACCGGCGTGTTGAAGGGTAAGGAACTTGATGCTGTTGCATGCAAGTTCAAATATTTCGAAAAGTAGGAAATCTTACCTAAAACTGGTGGCGCTATTTGGTTATATGCACCCAAGTCGACTGCACTTTCCACGAGTAACTATACTATCCATTGGGTTTCTACAATCTTGGACAAAACTCGTTGGGATGTAGCCTGCTCCACCTTCACAATGTTGACCACAGTTATCCTGTTCACTGTATACAGTCACTCTTTCTGCGCAACATTTGGAGGGGAGCGGGGGTTTCATGTAAACCTGGGAACTGAGATTTAAGAATATAATGACAAAGTATCCCAACAGTTTTGTTGAGAAATTCCAGAAGTTAGAACTACTCGCGTCACACAGTAGAAAGTGTTTCTTTGTGCTGGGTTGATTCGCAAAATGGTGGCGTTTTTTCTTTGGATAAGAGGAATAATAGAGAACAATTAGCATATTCTGAGTCCATGCTGAACTGCTGAAGTTCTTGTTAATTTAATACTATCGAGGTTGAAAGCAATAAGGAGGTAGTTACATACATAAGTTTAAAGCGGTTTCCCGTTCAGGAAGCTATTTTCAACAGTGACGTATTTTGGGTTCATACTGTCTGAACAAGTACCAAATAAAAAGAATATTCAACACAAGTAAGTGTTGTATCCTGCTTATTACTTCATGTTAAAGTAATTTACCGGAAATATATACGCAAGTACTGGAATGCATATTCATTTTACCTTAACGCAGTAACTTTCATTTGGGTAGTCGAAACTATACAGAAAATATGTTTACATGCTTACTTGACGAGACCGGCCGTAAAGGCTAGGTTAACCAAACGGTCGTTTTGAGAGCTTATTTGACAGCAAAACGTAAAGAAATTAATTCGGTTAAAAGAAGGCATAATTAATACGTTATCAGCCCCATGTAACGTAAAAAATACAGTCACAGACGTCAAATTTGCTTCGAAATAAGTCTAAAACCAGCCCTAACTAACGATCTACCATCTTTAAAATAAAAGCTTGGCTGACAATTCAATTCTGACTTCAAAGGGAGAAGGCAGTCGCCCCAAGTTTATTCTTAAAAATTTGCTAAATCTTACAGATCTCCTCTTATTTGTCTCACAAGTTTTTTTTGTGATGTTTCCTGTTAAAATCATTTAATATTGAAGGTAAACCAAGGAGTAATTCTGCATAAATTTATGAAATAAGTGACAAAACTATTGTCACATGATTGACATGAGCCATTCCTGAACTTGTGTACCAGGGTACACTAACTCAAATTGGAGGGACTGCATTTTTTTTCTTTAAACATTTCATGGTAAATCGTGGCGCTACTTTCAGTTAAAATCTGGTCTTCTGACTACGAGTTTGCAATAGGAGTGAGACTCTCTCCATGGAAGAAATTGTTTTGTTTCCGGTTAACAATTTATGAAGGGTTATCATCCTTCTTTTAAAATGCTAAAAACGCAACGCCTTTGGCTGCCATAGACGTTGTTACGGAACGTAAACATTTTTGCCTGGCATTCCCGGCGAATACCTGAAACAGTTTTTCCATTATGATTGACCCAACTGACAACAAATCATTATTAAAAAATTAACAAAACAAGACATTAAAACAATTTTAATTCTGCTTTCATTAGGCTATAATCCTCAGACCTAAAGGCCCCCAAAAAGACTTTTCTGAATACGTCTGCTCAAAAAAATTAACCAGTTTTCTTTTGAATTTGTTCTCGTAAATGGCTCGCTTGGTGCTCAGACAATCTTGGACAAAAACTCGTTGGGACACCCCACTCCCCCTTCACAATGTTGACCACAGTTATCCTGTTTACTGCATAGAGTGACTGTTTCTGCGCAACATTTGGGGGCAGGGGTTTCATGTAAACCTGGGAACTGAGATTTAAGAATATTATGACAAAGTGTCCCAACAGTTTTGTCCAAGATTGTAGTCAAGTTTGTTTGCATGGTATTGTAGATGAGGCTTCGTTATTATCTTTTCCTTTACTCACAGGAGGCGTTAAAGTTGCCAATGTGTAGGTCGGTACTTTCTTTTTCATCCTCAACAATCGGAAACTTCTTGGGATGATCTTAAAAGGCATTGGTGAAAGTCAAAACGCCGTGACACAAATATGTGTATGCAAACAGTTTTATGGAATGGCACGGGTTTGGAATGGTTCAGCACAACTGCTTTCTTACTGTAGTCCATACGAGACAAAAGATAACCATAATAACTAGCTCGATAATTTGCCGTCGTTACAGTTCTCAAGAATTTTCTCAGTTATCAAATGACCGTAATGACAGCAAAAATGTTAATTTGCACATAGGCGCATTGCATGTGTCATAACGTAACCCAATAACAATAGAAGTATATTTTAGGAAAAGGTGAAAAAACTCTGATTTTATGGTTTTATGCTGACCAAAACGTTCCAAGTACCCAAGATTTTTTATTGCTTGTGAAGGTTCTTACGACGTCTACTTAATATTGTTTGCATGAACATTTTCCTCAGTGCGCGAGCCCAAATTAGTATTTTTGTAGAGAAAGATGCCCCCATACCATCCCGTTGATACGGAAGGTTTAGTTATCACGGTATTTTAAAACGGAATGAGGGAACAATATTTAAGTTTGATGGTTTGCTTTGTTAAATTAATTGCACTTGAAATACATCAGGGACAAGGCTTCGACGTAATGAAGGGAATTTTATTAAAATTTTTCAAAACATCATAATTAATAATGCTCTCGAGATGAGGCACTCAGCTGTCGAGACTGTCTTTCAAATCAAATTTATTAAAGTTTGAATTTAGGATCATGGCAGCTGGCTATTTGGAACAAGCACCAATAAATGAAACCACAGCAATACTTCGTGGTGAATGAGCTTAAGATATTTACCATCACAACTTAGTTACCACCATGATATCACGGAATATTGTGTAATGTTTCCGTTCGACCCGTTGTAACTCAACACACTTTCAGTTATCGCTGAGCTAGCAAGTAGAAAGAGAGGGCGCTCGGTCACATCTCTCCTTTTTTGGATTGATCTTTTCAAGGGTACAGTTGCAGTCACTCCAATTTGATTACATCCCAACATTCTAATTTATGTATGTTTCTTGTATGGTTTAATAATTCTAAACAAGGAGGCATATCAAATACCTACCATTTCTTACATTTAAATGATGTGAAAATATTTGCGATTACACAACAGAGCTTTTAGAATAATAGTAACCGGACTTTGGTGGACCCCGATATACAGGCGCCCAGGAGCCCTAAAACTCTATAAATTTACGCTCAGCACTATACGGTGCCATGGTTCCCTAAGGAATTTTGCTGAATAGAAGGTGCAGTTACGTCATCATGCTTGTTTAAATACTTGAACACTTTGACGACATTCTCTAAAAGTAAAAAATGCATGCGACATGGTATACTAAAGCAAGGTGCAAGTGCACACACCATTGAAATAATTCAAAAATCTGAGCATGTCAGCGCTATACCAAATACATTGCGTATGAAATAAAATGATTTTGCCGCCCAATGTGGCTGTAATTCTACATGTGACGTCATATGCATGTCTTTACTAGCTAAATAGAAACGTTTACCAAAGCATGTAGCACATCATTTCTTACTTGCCCATTTAAGGGGAATATTGAATATTCTCATCCCTATCTCAATAGGTCACTTGCCAGAGGTGCACTTTACATAATTTTCCGACTGTCCAATATGGTACTCAAAAAGCCATAAATTACATTTTTCAATTGATCTGGACCTGTAACTCGCTGGTTAAATTCATGTCGATTATGGTAGTCCACAGAAATTACATGTCATTACTTTCCCAACTTTTCCATTGGTCGACCCAGTTTTTGGTTACCCACAATTGAAGTACCAAGGGTGTTAACATATGTTACTATATCGAAGTGTCTACATTAGTTGGCGAAAAGATTCCTACCAAAATACCTTGAAAATTACCGATAATTTTACTTCTCGAGTCTTAAACCTTAACAGTCTACTTATTGAAACCTCACGTTTTAGAAAATACACTCCCCTATTGAAAAATAAAACCGATTTTTGATTAATGTTTTCTCGATTTTTATTTGATGTAAGGTACTGTATTTCAAAACTGCACAGACAATATTGTAACTCGCGACAGTACGGAAAGTGTCGAAAAGTGCCCATTTGTTTAAAAAAGGAGTCTGAAACACAACAAAGTACGTTGCCCAACACCCTAGTTATCCCAGAAAGGTGATATTCCAATACCACCTCCCTGGAATGAGCCTATGTTTGCTTCAAATCACAGAGGTGGTATAACATCACCTTACTGTTTAAATTATGCAATGCACTTTTTAATTCCTCTGCTTAGAATATTGTGATGTGCTTGTTCTCGGAAACGTGCACATTATATCTAAGTTAATAAAATGTTTCCCTAACAAACCGTTGTTTTTTATTGTTTATTTTTTGTAGAAAAAACAAGGTTCGGTAAATAACTTTTACCTAGCAACACATGGCCAACATCACGATTCTACAACCTCGAAATGGAGTATCTAGCGTTCGATAAGATGACCTTTGTATCAATCGCAAACTTCATTCTATTTATGAGAATCAATTGTAAGAATCATCCGAGTAATGAGTCAATACAAACCAGGTTATGATTTATTTTGTAAACTCTGGGTTAGCTTTTAGTGTTTGTTTTTTTTTTCGCTACAGGCGAATGTACATGTGATGATGATACACGCATACGTAAAAATTTGTTTATCTAGTGGGTAAATGTACTTTGAGCCACGGTCACATGAACTAGAAGGACGATGCTTATTAGTAAGTCGAGACAGTTAGATAATTATTACATCGTTTATTTATTCACAAAGTAGGATGATGTAGTGTAATGTTGGATTTCACTTTGCAAAAGGGCAATTGTACAGAATGTAGACTTTAACCATCAGGGTGATTAAAGTACGTCGCACTGACAGAAAATAGTTCCACCAGTAAGAATCATGTCATAATTATGAAAACGGGTTAACACGAATGGCAGAATGCTAGGTTACTGGCTACTGGAAAGTAAAGTGCAAATTCCTGTGGATGTATAACAATGGGAAATTTTCAACCAAAATTTGGAAAATGTAAAGAAATCATTAAACCTTTGACTAGGTTCAGGCCGGTTCAAATCCAGTATACCTTTATCCAAGTCTTTCCCACTTAGTCAAAATTTGCAAACAGGCTTAAAGGGCAAATTTAAATGCCATCCTAAATCGTTCTGTTAGTGCCCCACCCTCTTTCATCCCCCATTTTCAAACCTAAAGTTATCTGAGCTGACCTGATCTAGACTGAAATAGAGAGTAAAGATGCGATTTAATCTTCAATAGAAATGCCTCTTGGGACTAATATGAAAATTTGTTCAACCTTCACGCTACCAGACACAAAAGAGTATCTTGGGACGAAAAGTAAATTAACTATTAAAGAGACTACGTACGAAATAAAAATTTGACATCCATTTCATATAACGGTCCTAACAAATGAACCCTCGAAAATCGCCCTAATGTCAGAAAATACCTCTTGATTCAGGAGTAATTACGAAAAGAAGCTGACCTCTTAGAGCCTGCGTACATTGCATATGAAATCAAATAGACCATCAGCTACCAAAAATGTAAAAGGTAAGGAGTTGAAAGGTACATTTCTCGACATTCCACCACACACAGGGCTTTTAAAGATGTTATTTCAACGAGGCAAGTTGAGATGAAGTGAGAACTATTTATATCCAGAGCCATAATATTACAACATATATCATCAATATCATTACATGTTACAAACAATAGACTAAGTGAGAGTAATATGAGAATCAAAGAATAAAATGAACCATACATTAAACTTACTGTCACAGCAAAACGATATCCAGGTTTTCAAATAAACTGAGAATTCCGTCGCTAGTGATACTTAAAACCAATAACTCAAATGTTCCAGTAGACATTGCACCAAATATCAACATTTCTATCAAACGGTGAACGCTGTCAATTTTGCTAAAATCTCCACGATCAAAAGGTACGTGTCATTGACCTCGTATAGCTAGTTTACCTACTTCGGTTCCCCAATACTTACTAATAAATGCATCATAAATTTATCGCCCTTCTAAGCGTTAATTTCAAACTAAAATCCTTCGTCTGTATGAGTGGCTTTTCTTGGTATAGGTACAGCCATTTTTATCGTAAAGAGTAAATCTGACCGTAAAAGGAAGGTGGGTGTTGAATTGGTTTAAGGATGACTGTAATTGCTCAAGTGAAGTGCTTTGTATTTATCGTCAGCTTTAAACATATAGTGAATATGCACGGTCACTTCCCTCCTTCACCATTTAAGATTGTTATTATCAGATAAATTGGAAGGACAATGAGAAGATCATCATTAGGTGTACAAGTACGATGCAGTTGTGGTGAATATATAACACTCAGTGTGGTGTTTTTCTAAGACTTAGTCGTGGTGAATAAGGGCGGATCCAGATTTTCTCTAAGACGATGGCTTGTGGATGAGTAATGGCAGTCCTAGGGAGGGATCTAAAGGGAGGGATGTCCCTTCCCCTTTGGAAACTTTTGGTCTCCGGATGGCGTCTATACGCAAAATGGTGCTATCATTTTCCATTTCTCCAGCATGTTCATGCACTAGAAATGACCCTTTTTTTACGTAGAAGACTACAGCAAATACATAAGCCTATTTCAAACTTTTATAAGTCATGCCATGTCTCATCACTACAGCCAATACATATTACCTACGTACTTTGAGTAGAGTGGTAAATGGGGGCAACTTGGTGATGCTCTGTCGGGCTGTAAGTGATGGCTGTCCTGGGAAGGGGTCTTAAGAAAAAGGTTGCTCTCCAGACGTGACTTAATGCAAAATGGTGCCGTCGTCTTCTGTATATGTACATGTGCTAGAAACTACCATGTGGAGAAGACTCTGAACATGTTTCCAACTTTCATTCATGTCATTCCTCTTTGTTCGGTATAGGTGACTAATAAATGGCAAGTTGAACCCAGTCAAAACTCTTTCTTTGGAGTATTTGGAAGGTTTTACCAACCACGAACCCTACACTCTATAAAAACAAAAGAGTGAAATTCACTCCAAAAGGAGTGAACTAAGGGACCACTCCTAAGGAAGAGTGAATTTCGCCCGGAGTGGAGTTAAAATTCACTCCAAAGAGAATGACACTTCATACATATGGAATGAAATATCGCTCTATTTGGAGTGAACTTTTACTCCACTCCGAAAGTCACTCTTCCTTAAGAGTGGTTCCTTAATTCACTCTTTATGGAGTGAATTTCACTCTTTTGTTTTAGAGTGTAAGAAAATGGGTAATAATTCTCAAGATTTTATTGAGAGTCCAAAAGGGATAGCCAATTATAGTAAAGAATGAAAAAATTCAAATTGAAATATTTTAAAAATTCAGAAAACTCAAGGGGAGGTTAAACCCCCTGTCACGATGTGATGGGAAATTTAAGGCTACCTTAGTGTCAGTAAGGGTGTTAGTAAATGATGTGCGATATAAGTTTCCGTATTTTGCATTCATTGTTTGATTGTGTCTGTTAACTGACGCTACTGAGTATGATAAGCAATCCTGTAAGCAATTTCTATGTGTTGTGTTTAATTGGGGTACAGGGGAAGAGTCTTTTGTACTGCGGTAACTCAATTTGCATAACTTTGCATATGAATGTTTACTCATGAATGAGGAATATTACTAAGGTAAAGCTAAGGGTGTGTTGCATGTTAAAAAAAGCTTGGTTGCAGTATTAACTTGTTCAAACGACTGTCGAGTTATCTGAGCTGTTTGTTATATACCTCGTAGTGCTAGAATGAGTTTTAAGGTGGTATTTGCAGAGGTTGCCTCAAAAAAGTTAAACTATTTAAGAAAGTGAGCAAAGCTGTTACAAAGAATAGTGCAGTACTTTGTGAGGAGTTCCAAGCGATCCACCGAGGAAGGCCAGCCTGCCTAAGGGCTATATACTGGAGCCATCATTAGATGGCTCTTAATTGGGATACTAGGCTCTTAACGTCTATGCTATCACTCTATGGGTATGGTCCATATTCTTCTTATTGTGCTGGCCAGACGTCAGACGACACGCCAGTAGCTTATAATTGTGACGCCAGGGCTCTTATTCTCTATGCCAGGATTCTGTTGGGAGTGGTCCGTATCCTACTACTACAGCTGGTATATATATAACTACCAGTTGTATACCAGGCGTAATGGTTCTGTGGCAAAATCAACTTGGTGAACTTGGTGAACAGTGCAATGGCAATAATTACCGGTTTGAACTTTGATTTATATAATTTAGTGTGGAGTGAGAGAGCCTGAAGACCTTGATTACGAACAACGTATTTTAGTATTTTTGTATGGATTATCTATTTTGATGTATTTTGATGTATTAAGCACTCTGTATGTTGTATCTGGCCAGTATATTTTGTTAGAAGAATATCACTTTATTTTTGTAGACTTAAAAAAAAAGAGAAAAGGGAAAAATACCTGAATGTAGGGTTTTGAATGTCGTGTACCCTAGTGCTAAACAGAAGCAAGACGGATCCAAACATCCGAGTCCATATACAGGTAACACCCTAACCCCCTGGATCCACCACTGGTGTATACCCAAGACTAAGGTGTGATGTATATCCAGGACCCAATAGTTTTTGTGTATCTAAGACTCAGACATGGTATCTAAGATTTAGTATGGTGTATATCTAGGACACAGTCGTGGTGTATATCCAGCACACTAAGTCGTTGTGCAAAATCTAAGAATCAAGCAGGATGAATATACAAAGGTTCTTCGCCGACGTCACTGCGTCGTTCATCCTTCTGCGAGTTGAATATTTTGGCTACATATCGTTTATTGCATTCAGAACAATATTTTCTAAAGCCCTACAATGTGCGTGTTATGTTACCCACATTCTGCGCATGTGCTGTGACCACCAGCAAGACAATCGGGAAAGCACAGATATCACGTACATTGATGCAAGCGAACACGACAACTTGACCAAACGTTGCAGGAGAGTGGGTGGGAGGGTATTTTGGAATGAGTTATGTTTGTTATAGTAGGAAAATATAGATATGGAAATGTATGACTTACCATAAAGTCTATAGCATCAGCTGACAAGGCCTGAGCTATGGTATGGGGTTTCGGTTTCGGTTTGAAAGAACCATATTTTCTTAATTTTATTAGCTGTGTAAACTAAATACGTTGAAATTCACAGAAGGGTGACCAGCAAAGGTCTCTAGACTGTAGATTGCCTTGCAAGGATCCAGGTACAGGTTCTACATTTCCCATGCGGAAAGCATGGCTATGCCTCTGGTGAGACAGTCCAACGCATCTTACTAGCAAGGAGACAAGTACTAGACAAAAATAGTTTCCCTTTTATAAGAGGAACTTTGTACACTACATGGCCGTCGTTTTCCCAACCCAAACATTTAGTGCTGATGTAACTAAAATGAGAATAGTCAATAGCGGTGGAGTAGTTTGCGAGATCAATCGATACACGCACTTACTTGAATTACAGAGATTGGATGGATACTTATATTTTCTTCTTCTTTTACTTGAGAGGAGGTATTGGATTTAAAGGCCACGGGAATGTCAATTAAGCAAGGACCAATACACTGTGCCTAATCAAAACAAGCCATTTTTGACAAGAAATGGATACGTTAATTTTGTCCAAACAGAACTAGAGTTTAACTTTTATTGGCATACAGGGGTGGATGAACTGAACATTCTGCGGACTGTCATGCCAGGTTCTTCAGTGACAAACGCCGTCAACGCTAGTAGATGAAGTGTCTAATGTCCATACATAAATTCAGCAGTTGCTATAAATTTAACTACCAGCTTTATTATGCCTGCCATTGAAGGGGCTCTTTGTGGTTTTACAAACTCGCAGTTGGGAAAATGTCCTGTCACAAGTTGAGAGAGTTATAGTTTTCGTCTGTTTTCAAATTTCCAAAAGGATAGTTTGTAGTTGTCTTATACTCACGCTCCATTAGCTCAATGACATACAAATTACATTGCTCAATCGCAATGTTATCTAACTGAGCTTTATTGTCATTCCCGGATTGTTCACCGACAGATCGAAAAGATTATCAGGAGTAGATGGTTCTGTCAGCCTTTAAGAGAGGCAAAGTCTTCAAGCCAAAAATGAATACTATGTGCAGACAAGCGGCAAGATGAGATGTACCAGGAGGCGACAAAAGATACATTAAAACACTCGAAATATTTAATGCACGTGAGTGGTAAATTTCGCCTAGGGGGCGAAAGGATAATTTAAGCGCATGCGCGAGCTAAAGAGAATTTTGAAAAGGATTATTCAAATGTTGATTCTGAAATAGACATTTTCCTGTTTTTTATAATGCCGAGAACATTTTATGGAAATAATTTCATGATACTCGAATGTTGACGGCATTTCGGAATCTGATCCAAACGTGCAAAAGTAATTTCTTCTTTTGTTCATTTAATGAGACACATTTTAACTCTGAAGATGTTAACTAGAAAGCCTAAAGGCTTAGTGATTCCTTGCCAAAAGGGGTATTTTGTTGCATTCAAGTTCATCCCTCATTTTATACTACTTGACTATATCACTCTTTACAACTTTTCATAATTTAACCTCTAGTGACCCCACATGTGTTATTGCTATCTTGAGATATGGTTTTTGCAAGCCATTTACAAGGATTTCAATTAAATGTCTGATGACCTCAAATGACCTTTGACCTCCACCAAAAATCAAAGGATTCTTCCTGTCAACATGACAAATCTTTATACCAAATGTGAAGTATCTGTCACTGCTATCTTGAGATATCGTGTTTACAAGTATTGCGGTTTTTTTACCTGTGGTGACCTCAAATGACTTTTGACCACCACCAAAAGCAACAGTGTTCTTCCTCTTAACTTAAAAAAATCTATACCAAATATGAGAAGGATTTGTCATAGCTACATTAAGATATACTGTTTACAAAGTTTTTGGTTTTTTGCCTCTAATGACCTCATATGACCTTTGACCTCCATAAAAACAATAGGGTTCTTCCTCTCAACATGACAAATCAATATACCAAATATTAAGTGTCGGTCATTCCTATCTTGAGATATCGTGTTTACAAGATTTTTGCAATTTAACCTCTGGTGACCTCAGATGAACTTTAACCTGTACCAAAAACCATAGGGCTCTTCCTCTCAACATGACAAATCTATACACCAAATATGAAAAGAGTCGGTCATTGCTATCTCGAGAAATCGTGTTTACATGCCATTTTACAAGGTTTTCGCAGTTTAACCTTCGGTGACCGGAAATGACCTTTCACCTCCATAAAAAACATTGGGATTCTTCCTCTCAACTTGGCAAATCTATATACCAAATATAAAGTGTCGTTATTGCTATCTTGAGATATCTCGTTTTCAAGGTTTTTGCAGTTTAACCTCTGGTGACCTCAGAAAACCGTTGACCTCCACCAAAAACAATATTGTTCTTCCTCTCCACATGACAAATCTATTTACCAAATATGAAAAGTGTTGGTCATTCCTATCTTGAGATATCGTGTTTACAAGCCATTTACAAGGTTTTTGCAGTTTAACCTCTGGTAACCTCAAATGACCTTTAACCTCTACAAAAAACAATAGGGCTCTTCCTCTCAAAGTGACAAATCTATATACCAAATATGAAAAGAGTCGGTCATTACTATCTCGAGAAATCGTGTTTACAAGCCATTTGACAAGGTTTTCGCAGTTTAACCTTCGGTGACCGCAAATGCCCTTTGACCTCCACCAAAAACAAGAGGGTTCTTCCTCTCAACTTGACAAACCTATATACCAAATATAAAAAGTGTTTGTCAAGGCTACCTTGTATATAATTGCGAACTACGCCCTTAAATGATCCCTGGACAAACCCGCAGTGGAACAGTCAACCACTGGATTCTAGGGTGCGTCCTATACGTAGGACAAACTGCTCGGATACATATCATCATAGTCTGTGCTTAGTGCTTAGTTACCGTTATTCAAGGCCGACGATTTGTGTTGGACATTGTGGGGTGAGGGGGAGTCGGAAACCCCAAAATGACCTATATGTTTATATACGTACTTGTAAATATGTACGGGTGCACCCCTCGCTTCCCATGAAGGAGAAATACCTCAATTAATTCTATCTTCCTTGATAAACAATACAAAATGAACTGTGATAACTTGGGGGTTACAATGCAAGGCATCGAACACGCTTTGTCTGAAATCCTCACTGATTTGAAAAAAAACCTGGGTTACATTGGGCCTTTCAATCCCCAAAATTTTCCTGGAAAAGACTGGAAGCACACTTACTGGGCAAAATCATGGGGTATTTTGTCACCTCCCACATGTTAAAATAGATGCATGCCTTTGTGGTTATGAAGAAACAATCAGTAATATTCTCATCAAATAGTAGAAGCCAAAATATAAGAGAAATTTTATGAACTGTTGATGAGCAAGCCCCCATATCATTGTGAAACCCGACGAATGCGTTTGCAACGGAAACAACTAATTATAATATTAACACACTAAGCTTAGCTGTGCCTCAACCATTTTGCAGAATGCAACATGTATTGTCATGGGCTTACCTATTGGAGTCACACACATTTTTGTGAGATATTTCAGAAAAAAATTAACTTATAGACTACACGAAATGCTCCACTGCGTGTTGTCAGCTCAATCATATGCATTAGTGTTCTCCTTAAAGGGCGAGAATCTTAACAGATTCTGTTTTTCTTGCAAATGCAGGATCTTGTAAAACAATACCGTTGGGAAGACAGATAACAACATGTGTAGAAATTTAGATTGGAAGCACTTCTCTGCAGCTTTCAAAGAGCAAATAACAAGAAAAAATCACATATCTTCTCTCAATAAATGAGTTTTTCTACTGAAGGGAGAAGTTCATGAAGTAACATAAGATCTGGAGGGACTTTATTTCATCGTTTGTATGACAGGCTGGTATGAAAACAGTGTGTTATACACGTCGCTCCATGTCACCGCTTTGAGGCCATGCGAAACAAGAAAGACAACGGTAGACTCTGTAAATACGAAAGTAAAGCAACGTGGGATAGGTTTGTGATAGTTTCAAACTGACATTTGTTACACTTGACTGAGTAACTCATGCTATTTTACTAGATTTTTCTATGATAAGCACACCGATAACATATATCAACATCTGGAGCATGATCTGCATAAGAACATCGTAAGCACCCAGTTAAAGAGAATCAAAATTTAACAGTGCAAAAAATGGAAAGCTTGTATCTGCTAGGTACAAACAATGTTGGCTACCATTTAAACTTTTGAAAATGAAATAAACTATGTTAAGACAAAAGTTATTTGAATTTCGGATTGACAGGAATAGCTGGATCCCTCCCCTACCTCTTCCCTTATTTGCCTTTTTTCTAGCGCGCTTAAACAAACCATCTGCCTCTTCATGTCTCCTATGTTACATGTCTCTAGACGTCCCTTATATAACGAAATAGGAAAGATCATACTAATGAGATCGAATACTGCTGAGCTATTTTCGGTATTGCTTCCTGACGTATGTGAATTTGACGAAAATGCAGCTGCACCAAGTGAACGCATGAGTTCAAAGAGAATGCGGATTGGAATCCCATTGGAGACGGTGTTCTCGATGTTAAGGGTTTGACTGAGAGGGGAACCGTGAGGGCTAATCCATTACATTACCAAGCAGTGACAATAGAAACGTTGATGGTACTCTCACCCCAGACTATTTAAAAAACGATTACAATGAGAATAATTCTTGCAGCTTAGTATGTCACAAGATGAAGTAAGATTTTCACATGAAAACTTAGGTATGTACGTATTTAGTATCCTTGTATTACACACACTGTAAAAATGAGTCTACAGACCTTGAAGAAATACAGAACCAAAAAAATACAAAGAGGAAATGGAGAAAGTGGTGTCAATTTGCCGCAACAAATTGACAGCACTTTTCCCGTTTTCGTTATGTATTTCTCTATTTTTTTGTTCTGTAAATCTACAGAAATTTTTACAGTGTACTTTCAGCACAAATTTACATATTTTAGACACTTGAAACAAAAAACATGAAAAGCTGTTTTTGAGTGGTTTATACGAGATATAAGCTACAGGTCAAAATAAATTACGCAAAGGCTTGCACTTGTAAATGAGACATTGTGAATAACGTGTTTAGATGGATAATTAATCTTATGACGCTCATTGTATTTGGAAGGCTTGCACTTGTAAATAACTGTAGATGAATAGATAAGAGACAGATATGAAGAGTTTGTTACGTACACGTCTAACAAAACTGTTTTCACGGTTTGTATCCCTTGGTGAATATTGTAAAATTCTTTGCACCAAAGAATCTTTCAAATACAATGAGCGTCATAAGATTAATTATCCATCTAAACACATTATTCACAATGTCTCATCACAAAGATCCGTTGCCCGATATGAGAAGGATCCCATGATTACAATATTACACTACAACATAAACCTTGATGTTGACCTCAGTTCTGTCGCAGTCAAAATGACCGGGCCCGTAACCAGCGTCACATTTCATTTTTAGGGGGCAGGTGTTGTGATTGGGGGGCATGAAAGATTCAACCACATTAACTGTTATGCAGTTTCAATTTTCATCTGGGGGCAGAAATATTTGGGGGGTATTGCCCCGAAATGCCCCTCTCCGCGGCTACGGGCCCGAATATGACATCCATTTTTGACAACAGCTTGATATTTGGGTAACCACATCATGAGTGATGCAGGACCGTTACCATGGTATTCGGGGCGCCCTGTATAAAATGTCGTCCCTAGGAAAGAGAAAATTACTGTTGCTTCCAAACATCTTAGCATATCTCGCACTCTAAAAATAATTCGCTCTCTGGAAGCTATCTTTGCCATTTCATTGCCTTGTCTGGCTAAACACCTGGAGGGATGGTACTCTTCCCTTTCATTTAATCGTTTGGGATAACACCCTTGGGTCACGTCATCAAAAGAAGTTGTCGCTTACAACATTGCATCTTCCTATTCAACAGGTTGCCTTCTTCATTGTTTACTATTCTTCCTTTCTCTATCATTCTAAAACACATCGAACAATCACCTTTAGGACAATGTACCCCCTTTTTGGCTTCTATTTGTGATGTTTCCCTCGTGCTAGCCTGAACGTTCCACTCAGACACTTTCATCTCTTAATGTATTTTAAAACAACACAGAACTGAAATCAAACCCCTTTCTACCGTATCTGTGGAAATAAAAATGCATTTTTGCATAGCAGACGAGTAAGCCTTGCATACTGCATTCAGAGAGCGTATAAGAGTCCCCAGGCAACAATATTTCACGTAGAATACGAAGAAACTCGAGATTTTCTCCAAAACCGAAGTATGCTCTGTATTCGACGCATACAATGTTAGGTAGTTGTTGACACTGTATGTCATTGAAAATTCTTTCTTTCTGATAAATCATAAATTAATGACTACTTAGGAAACTAATACTTCCCGTTCTTACACAATTACACAAAACACTGTATTATTGTCCATAAGACACTCCTGAAAGTGACGGAATGATGGATTCATGAAATCGCCTTAACTGCTCAACTCTTAGGGAAAACACAGTCCGCGAGTCTATCAGTATATATAAATCAGCTCTGCATGATTTTGATGTTTGTATTATTTCAGACGTACAAGCCTCGAGGTTGTTAAGGGTAAAATCTTCGAAGACAGCAATAACTACTGCAGCTTATTTTTGGGGTAATAAGAAATTCGTTGATGTTGCTGTAAGAAAAGCATGTTTCAAGATGAGCAAAAGCTTTTTGTAGGTTCCTTCTTGAGATCACCATTTTGTTCTCCATTTTTTTATATTCAGGAACGTAAGCCAACGTTGTATGACAAAAACTGTTCATTAATATTTTAATTATTAATCAAAGCAAGTGCACTACTGAAATAACTATAAAACAGTTCCATAGAAGACACCATACAAATGCTTGGAAGTATATGCTTCTTATCTTCAACTACGACTACCATAACGTTTGCTTAGGGTATAAAATTGACGTTCTGCAAAATTATCCATCTCGAAACAAGGACAAATATTAACAGAAAACAGAAAATTTCTGAGACGTTTGTCTTTCGTCTGGTACTAAGCACGTAATAATAAATAAAATATAACAATTCTAAGTATAAACCGTTACAAATGTTTTAGTTGGAAAGACACTACTTTGAATAGTAAATGGGTTGTACAGTTATAAATAGTCTTACCTCTTTTCCAGATGTGGAATTCTTTTTATGCTTCTTACGTCAGTAAAACATTTTTAAACGCACATATCAATCGGGCATAAATTAGGAAGTCAGGTTATTTATTTTATCAAATTTGGATAAAGTAACCCCTTTAGAATGATTTAATATCCAAATCTGGTCACATAAATTATCAAATTCCGAATCGGTGTCCGAATGATCCAGATTGGGTTCAAACTTGACTCGAACATTTTAAGAGTGTACGTTTCTTCGTTAAATGTGTAAGATTTTAAAAGGACTTTTACATCATCTCAAACAATTTTAGAAATATTCCTGTATCTCTTAACACAATTGGTGAATACGCTTTGATTGACATAAATCTAAACAATAGCATCACTTTGATGGTCAATGATTGGGTTGTGCAGATATTACTCAGTGTCAGTGTAATAGAAACACATACACCTCAAACACAGTTGTGTGTGGATATTGCCTTGAACAATTTAAAGTCATCAGGTCTTTGTAGCATTGTCCAAGAGGTTTACTAGACAGGTGTTTTTCTTTGGACAAGGGGTTAGAAGTAAACTTAGTACAGTAGTACGAAAATTTTAAACAGTCTGGGACGAGATTTGTTGCCCTTAAAGTATATTTTGCTGATAAGCAGCGCAAACGAATTTAATTACATTAAAAGGTATGGCTCTTAGAAAAGAGACTTAAGATTCCTTAAAACATAGTTGATGCTAACAAGACGATTACATAAAAACACATAACTGCATCCTGGTTTCGCATTGTGTACTTGCAGTTAAGAAAGCAGCGGATTTGTGGCGGTTTGGTCTCAGTAACCCGGTGTTATCACTTACGACCATTTAAAATGGTTAGTTTAACAAGTACGTAATAATACAAATTTGTAGCCTACAAGAGTACCTTCAACTGTTCAAAAGTAGAACAGATCCCTGTTTCTAATGCAGGAGAGTAAGGATTCAAACCACTCACATCCACTCGATTAAGATCATTTGTTTTAATGCTAAAAGGGTAGGCAAACATAGAGAGTCGAGTTTGACTTTCTAAAAACGAGTCAATGGAAGATTGACTTTAGGCATATTTGCACTATTCTAAACCCAGACGCCTTATTTCCAACTATACTTGATATAATGATAGCATAAGCTATCATTAATGCATGATGCCAATTAGTTCAAAAAGCTCTATTCACCGTACAACGCAACGATTAATCTTAAATCTTTTTTTCAATATAAAAGTAAAGAGAAGGTATTCAAGCCTTTGAGAAGTTAATTATCGAAAAATTCCCCAAGGATGACCTCAAACTTGCATCATGTGACTTCTCCTTGTGTGATTAACTTTGCTAATGATGTTGTATAGATAGTTGCATTAGTTGTATTCTGATGATGGTCGAAGACAGACCGAAAATTAAATGTACACTCAGGAAAAAGGGAAAATGAATCTCTACACCTTATTTATTTTCCTTTTTGTTACACTTAGAGTCGGAAGGGCTGGATCAAACCCAAAATCTAAACCTAACCTTACCCAATATTAAAAAAATTCCATGGCTGTCTGAAATATTTAGCCCCCTCCTAAATGTAAACACCTTCCATAGACTCGCATTATAGAATCGCAGATCCTCGACCCTTGTTAAGCCCTCATAAAGATAGGCCTACATGTGTAATTACCGTTGAACAATATTTTGCCCAGTGATTAAACTTTCCTTTACAGTCAACAACGGGAAAACTTATTTTAGAAAATTTGAAGTGTAAAAGAAAACATTGCAACCCGATGTTTCTATTCCCTGCGAAAATGAATCAAAATTGAAGGCATGTAGTGTACAAACATTGTGCGGTTATGTCCATTGCAAGAAGTTTCAACTACAAAATGTAATTACTATGCCGGCACACATTATATACGCGATAAAGCGTTCAAAGGCAGAATATGCATTTTCAAACCTAGTGATATTTGAAGTAATAATTAACAGCTTTACTTGTTTTGAATCTGGAATTTAGGGTAAGAGGATAATCACGAGATAGAGGGCGTGGTTAATAAGCTAAAATGGTTTATGTATAGGTAGTACACCATGAAAAATGTTACGTCTTCAAATTATCTAATCATCAAGGATATCACTCACTATAAACCTATCGTCAATAGGTCGCTTGTATGTCCGTCCGTCACCGTCGCTCCGTTCGTTTGTTCGTTCCTCTGATTGTCTGTTTATACTCCCTGAACATTACCTTTACTTTCCGCTTCCGATTTCATTGATCCAACCTCAATTTGCGAGTATATACGTAGCTAAAAACACTCATTATAGGGAGGAGCGGAGAAAGGGGAGTTGAAAAATATCAAAGCAATGCCAATTATGTTGTTTATAGTCAGTTTCATGGCATGATATGCTTGCAGCTATCCAAATGAACAAAATAGGGTATTTTCTAAAGTATTGTCTCAAAAACGCAATGCATTTTTCTTCCTGCTGTAACCTTTCGGATTTCCAACTCGTAAACCTAACTCTACGAAACCCAGATGTTGTTTACATCGTTACGCTCTAAGGTCTATGGACATATAGTTGAATCAGATGTGTACATTTGTTCAATGCAACTCCAGGGTTTAATAGAGACTGTTTAGCTGCAACTGTACATTAGATATCTTAAAGGCTTAAATTTTCAAAAAGCAAATTAGACAGATGGGCGAAAATGAAATTATCTTATCACCCGGAAAAATACTTCTACTGCTACAATACTTCTTTAGTATCACCACGAAAGTAAAGTGGACTATACACGTGGCTTTCATTGTATGTAAGCATTGAAAACTCTCAATTTGAAGTTTTCAAAATGGTAATACTAGCGAAAAACTTCAAAAGCCATAAAATATTTCATTTCGTTCTAAAATGCCAGCAGATTTAAACTATTGTTCAATTTACTCTTAACCTCTTTAGGATGATGTTTTGTAATAGTTTATTCCTTCCCAACCACCATTTTAACGAGTTATCACCGTTAGGCTTGACAATGAAACTTGATCGTCACCCACTGCTTGTAAACGGTTGTAATTTCGAAAGAACCCAATCATTATTACAAAGAGGTAAAGACATGTTGCCCTCTCAGGTTTTTTTTTCCCATCTCCGAACAGTTTAAGAGAAAACTTCCGACCTTGCTCTAAATCGAAACAGTTTCTGAGTTGCCTCTCTGGAGCCTTCTCTATTGAGTTCAATGAAGCAGCAAGACAGAGGCTGACTATAATCTTATTGATATGTAAAGTAGATTAATTAATATGTATAGCCTTCTTTTGAAGGCCTCGTTTGAATTTGTTCCATTCCAAACTTCATACAGACGTGTTCCAGTAACATTTTCAATGTAGTTTGAGAACCGCCTGCTCGTATTAACCGCCGTGTGATGTATATTATGGCGGGAGAGTTTACCATGTTATTTTGTTCTATTCGGTTATTTGATGCTTCTCTCCTTTTAAGGTGTTATTTACTCAGTCGTGATAACGGATATTTATCTCATTAACATGGCTCTGCAATTGTTTACATATCAGTTTGAAAAGAAACCATTGATATTTATTCACCGTAAAGTAAAGCTTTGTTCGTTGTATGAAAATATTGATGAATCTGTTTATATTAATCTGTATAATATATTCACACTTCTAAGTCAGTGTAAAATACATAAGAATCACAACCATATATTACAGTAGAAGAGTTGTGAACGCTTTTCCATCACTACGAAGATGTGTGCAAGGTATGGGTAAGTAAAGGCCTATTAGTGTATTTGACAACTACTGCAGAACACGAAGAAATATGCTTCACTGGCACCCAACACGACGTTTCACCGTGGCAGCTCCTAGTTACTCCCTGTTTTCTCCTCGTCCCATTCTTTAATGAATGGTACGGCCTGTTATAATCGTTGGAACTGGTAGAATGTTATGGATCGGGACCATATATGCATGATGACGGGTTTTAGTTAAACCCCAGTCTGACGGAAACGGTATCTTTTTATCTGCTTCGTCAATCACCCCAACCATCTAACCATTCCAACCACCTCAACTTCAACGGAAGAGAAAGGGTGAAAACAGATCTTACAGAAAGTACCTTCCATCAAAAGACAAGACGTACACTGAACACAGAACATTAGTGCATTAAAGGGGCTTTTTGAGTTGGTTCGCAAAATTTCGTGGTTTCTTCCACAGACGTACACTGAACACAGAACATTAGTGCATTAAAGGAGCTTTTTTGGTTTAACAAATTTCATGGTTTCTTCCACATCTGTTGAGATTTACTCACATCTTGATGGTAAATGGTCAATCTAAGAGATTCTGTACATATAATATACAGCTGAAATGACAATGATAGGGTAATTAATGATTAAAATTACTTATTACAAATTCGTGACCAGAGACTTTTTGCTATTAGGTATTATTCATATGCAACTACTGTCAACAAAAACTACAGTTTCCCACATTTTAGTAACTATAAAATGTGACACATGAGTATTGAGGCTAGTCACAAACAGCTATGCAATGATTTTTTTCAAACTCATCACAAAATAATCGATATCAACTCAATGAACCCCTTTAATGCAGCATGAGTATAATTATATGACCTTATATTTGTGTTACAGAATCTATCTTGATTACTATTGGAAAACAACGCTTTTCTTCCCGTCTTTGGGTCCGGCATTAATGTATCTAGTTTGGACCTGTTGAGACCTGTTTGGAACTCTTGTCTTATCATATTGTTTATATTACAGCCTTCAGGGGAAATCGGAGAATAATGTTTTCCAGTTAAGGGAATTTTTGGAGACCATTAGAAGCATCATCATGATTCTTTTAAAGGCAAAGCTTTTGCTCTAGCGATGGGGGGGGGGGGAACCACAAGTAGAATATCATATCCCTCGAAGATGTAAGTTGATGAGGGCTACCTGTTTTGGTACTGTTTTACTTAAAGGGGATTTCTTTAATGAAAATATGGTTTATCTCTTTGGTGAAAGTGTGCTTTGTGTTTAAGTCCATACAAACATCAAACACACATACACTTATATATAAGTGGATACTCCAAATACATGTACACAGATATTCACTGGTAATCCAAATACATGCATATACTGATAGTTGCATTTTCAGTAGCTCATCCAGCACGATGGTTGCCAACAACTCAGTGCTTCATACGTATTGCAAAGGCTGGTTCATTTATGAACGGTACTGATAAGAGTGAAATAAAAACCTGCAATATTTAATGTTTCTGTAATTAAACGTGTAAGTCTAAACATTAAAGTATCGACTACCGGTATCACTTTAAAAGAGGCAATACAGAACAGAGTAAACAGGTACAATAAGGTACACGTCCGTTCTCAATTTTTTTCAAACAGACCATAATGGCAAAGATTTTAGATGCTACTACAAAACTCACTTACAAAGCTCACCAGAAATCATTGGAAACGTTTGGAGTTACCGGCACCGGTATATTTTTCTGGCTGGGCTGAACTGTCTTTCTCTGGAAAATATTATGCAAGTCGATATCATTGCCAACGTTTTACCAACACTGAGCCCAGGAAATGGGTTTGCTGGAAAGGAAAGGGATAGGGAAGGGACTACATCCCCTTGCCCGCCCCTCCTTGCCTTGTAAGCTTATAGCTGGATTAGTAGTTGCAAATTTAATTTTAAAATTTTAAAATTCACCAATGCGGTAAGTTACAAAGATGGAAAGTAGACCATTAAATAACCCGTGTAACCTGTAAACATATGCTTAGACTTAAATTGCCCTTGACTAATATTGCTTTGCATGTAGTACCCTGGATAGTGTGGGTATCGTTTTTGTATCTACTGAGAGAAAATAGGAACCCTGGGCCTAGACACTCCCTTTCACCTCATACCCCTCAACACCTCAGAAGCGTGACAAAGTAGGTTAATGCCTCCTACTGAAGCAGGTGAATGCTGTCATATGCTTATCATATCAGTACTTAGACTGTCTCTCCTTGAGTAAAGGACAAGGGTTTCAAGAGACTAACCTTGCAAGCAACACACGCTTTTCTTTGGGGTGGTGGGTGGAGGTGGGGAGTTCCATAAGGTCAACGAAAACCGTCTGTTGAATAAGATACTTCTAACTTTATAAAAGTCTGAACGATGTCTAATATTTTGAAAATCTTTTACTCAATACCAATCAAGTATGGGATATACTTAACGCTGCAGTAACATTTATTGCACTGCAAAAACAATAGGGAGAGATTTATTAAACTGCAATCCATTTCTGTAGGAAATTATTAAATAACTGCATTCTTAGAAAAGAAATAAGATTGCAAAGACAAATAGGCTTACCCTTCAACAGTGTTTACGTTTACTAGATTACGTGTTACATGTGTTTGTTAACTGCAAAGACTAGGTATATCAGCACAAAGCTACGTTACACTTCTAAAATTTTAACAAGTGTTAACGATTTGATCTGTCCGCAAGATCCACAAAAAATGTCGAACTTACCAATAGTGTAACTGCAGCCATCAATGCTTATAGTTGCACTCTGTGCTCTTCCGAATGGACGTTTAGGGAATATCTCATCCATGACAGAAATTGCTGAACGTTTCACCTCGTTTGATAGGAAGGTTATCTCCGCAATAAATCCAAATGTTCCTACGAAACAAACTAATTTTCCTTTAACCGTTACACGTGTTGATAGTTTAATAATAACTTTCAGATCTGCTTCTTTTCAAACAAGAAAACATTTCCAAAACCGACCATTCCTTAACCAGGAGCAAGACCGTTTACAAAACCTATACAGTATAGGTTATTGTGTGCTTAGTTTAAGTGTACAGTCTATACTTTTCCATGTCAGATGCCATCTCTAGCCTCGCTGAGAGGTTATAGCTAGGTAACGATGATTTTAGTTTCATGACAAACAAAATACCCCTCCGCTGTACCTCCTTCTCAAAGGCGTGCTGTGATCTCGTGTTTCTTAACTAATATTGTCGATATTCATCTGCAACGCAAGTTCAACTAAACCTCTTTCCAGTCCAACGATTCTAATCAAAACGTGATCCCTGAGAGCTTTTGTCACGTGGGTACTACCACTAGATAAATAAGTATACCACTGTTCATAGTTGCCACCAAACTTCGACTCACTCTTACAGTAGATAAACTCCAAAAAACTCACACATCCATCCTTGGATTGTGTGTATGAAATCAACGTTCCTTCCAATCAATCTATCACACTCATAGAATTTACAGAAACAAAATATTACTTCGCTTCTAAAGCTCTTTGTTTTTGCTTTCTTCTTTGGAATGAAACACATCTGTAAGGCTCGTCGTATTTCTATTAACTTAGGCAACGCGCTCCTTATTACAACAAATCCGGTGAACGAATAACACTGAAATATGGTAATAGTGCTCCTAATAAGACCCGATGTTGCATTGACTCAGTTGGCTTTGAATTTCTCCAATGTATATCTGCCAACCACATAGGTGAAACAAACGTGTTTGGTCAAGCAAGCTCTGCGATTATTCAGAGATGCACAGTTGAGGAATCTCACGTGTTTTCTCGTAGCTCGTATTGCGTTTGTCACTGTCTATTTTACTAGGGTTTTGTTGAACTTGTACACCAAGCAGTCCCAAATGTGCTTAGCTGAATTTAATGACGCAAAAAATTATAACATTTAGTATAAAGATAGAGAGATAGGGTTTCCGAATGCTGGGAGTGTCAGTTCAGGAAATTCGACGTTGAACTAAGTAAGATAGCTTTAAACCTTTAAGACGATAAAGAACAAGGAAGAGACAATACGATACACACTCGACGTCTTACTTAATTGCGTATGCTTGTAATTGTACTTACAATACACTTAAAAAGACCTGCTTGAATCCACATGAGCAATTGTGTAATAAAATGTTGGCATCTACCCTGCATCTACACAGCACTATGGGAAAAACAAACTGCCGCATTCTGATCACTCAACCGTGTTGCTCTGTACAAAGATGGTAGTAAATCATCCGAAGTCATTAGGCAAATGGCTTTTAACAATGTTCTCAATATTAGTGTTTTCGTTTTCTGGACCATTCATCAAAGTAAACATATTTCGGCTAAACAAACACCTATGTGACCTGTTGTACCATTGCATTCTCTGTGTACGAAATATGACAGATGTTAAAGCGTATTATGGAGAAGACTTATTAAACGTAAAAGTACACGTCATACCTAAGTAAAGTCTCAATTGATTTGATACCAGTCAACAAATCTTGTCGTATAAAAGACGTGTTTACTCCTACACACGTCTATCCAGAAGGAGTAGTAGTCATGCTGACTTTTTTCAGGTGAGCACAACACATGAATCAACGTACGCATTGGGTCATTGATGTTATGTGTCTTCTTTCAAAAATGAAGTGAAACAGTGAGCCTTGACAAAAATATCGTGCCTGAATCTTGGCGTTGGCGCCACTAAAACGCATCAGCTGAAAATACTTGCGCTCGCCTTAACAACTACATGTGTGTACAATTATTTACCCAAGGTAGACGACTAGCGCGCGTGACATCTCCTTCAATAGGTACCGTATGTTTTATTGACCACGTGACTAGTGCGAGATGGGCATTTTCAGGCGCGTGGTCAAGGGGTCGAAGGGGGCAGCCCCCCTCCCGAGCAAGGTTTTTGTATTTTTAACGACTTTTTACGATATCCCTAGTTACTCAAAGTACCAGAAGTTTAGACCCAATTTACAAGGCCTGGGAAGTGCCATTTTCAGCCGAAATTTTCTTGGTGCTACGCGTACATAATTTGCCTACAGGCTTCGCCCCTCCTTGGCAAATTACTGGCTACGAGCCTGGGCATTTTTCATATAGTGCCCTTACCAATAAATCAAACGACTCTGTTTTCAGTGTCCCTGAAGCACATTTACAACGACTATGCGAGGAAGGGGATAAGTTTGCAGTATGAGAGCGCATGACCTCCCTTTTGCAGTGAAGTTACTGCAACTACAGAGCATAAAGATAACATTTCACTAGAGCAATTATTTCTTTCGACTATAGTCGCGGCAAGTAACAACTGCACAAGTAGCCATCTTGCTTCAGCTAGACACAGTAAAAGTCACAGTAAGGGTAAGTCCCTTCACGGGCAAACTGGGACCTGTCACAGCAAGGTAGCAGAGGAATGAATGAATGAATGAATGAATGGACGAATGAATGAATGAATGTAATGAATGAATGAATGAATGAATGAATGAATGAATGAATGAATGAATGAATGAATGAATGAATGAATGAATGAATG
>WURT03189581.1:0-10057 GCA_009936505.3 Holothuria glaberrima
TATATATGATATCTCAAGCCCTACTTGGATAGTTCAAAGAAATCGGACCTACGTGTGCGAGTGCGCGAGAAGCGCGCAAAAACTTCCTTTCTCTAGCGGCATTTCTGCGATACAGATACGTGGAAAGTCTCAAAAGTGAACGGAAAAGGCAATGATCACATGATGGTGCTTCTTTAGCTCCGCAAGAGTAGAATTGAGTGCTTTTAGGACAGTGGGGGGGGGGGCAAAGGCCACCGTAAGGCCCTGGCGTGGTTCAGTGTAATTTTGGCGGGATTCAGACTAAAGGAAAATCCCCCGAAATGTATAAGATATTAATACGATGGAAACACTAGCATAGAGCTTAGAGCTGACTTCCAAATGACACCGAGAGTACACCAAACTCGATCTCCACGTTAACTCAAATCACAATTATCATATTTTTACTTTGAACGAAATTTTGCATGAACAGCTTCTAACAGGATGATTTTTAAAACATTGGACGGAAAAAGTATTTTGTGAATTTATTTGTGGTTCAACTAAATTGAAACCATTAAGTCATCACTGGCATGTTACCATTATTGTTCAACGTGTAAATGAGATTACTACATGAAGACCCCTCGATGTCCCTTATAACTTGCGTGAACACCTAGTTTGTTCTTGAAAAGTTTAATGGAATTTTTGTGATAACAATGTTCATAAGTTATACGGCGTTGATTGTTAGGATTGCCCGCGAAGTGCGCAAAAATTTGAAAATCATTGTCCATGGAAAACCTACTATGTAGGCTCAATGGGGGAGGGGTGGAGGTTGCTAGGATTTACCGATAGGGGGAAGCAAGCACCCAAAAAATTTGGAAAAGTTTGTTTTTTATTGAAAAATCCGCCCTACCTAAGAGCAAAACGAAATAATTTGTTGGAGCTACTGTATGGTCGTCGTCGGGGATTACATACTTTATCTTACCCATTAAAGCTCCTCGATGAAACTGAAAATCCCTTTTTTGGCAAAATATGTTTGCCAAGATGGCGAGACTGAAAAAGAAAGCTTCCAAAAAATAGGAAAAACAGAATAGAGCTCCGCATCGATGCATTTTCGTGTTTTTCCCGAATCACGCCTTTGCTAAAGAACAATTATAATTGTGGAATCCTTACGGTTGAAAAATCCAATATGTTTGAAATTGCGGGGGTTGCCGCAAGACAGGACTGAAGATGAAGTTGTAGAAAGAATTGTTTAAAAATAAATAAATAAATAAATAAGTTCATCTTTAAAGACAGACTGTTATCACGTCAAAGTACATTTTGATGAGGGAGTTATCAAAATTCTCAGTTGGTTACTGCTCTTTGATTACATGACATCAAGTTTGAAAATTCAAAGGATGCAGAGTAACTCACATTCCACACAATACAGAGTTTTTGGATTACACATTATGGCCTTGTATGCTTACAAGGACATGACCTGAAGCAATGAAATAGGTTGTGTATGAATAAGGAGGAGCTTTCTAAAATTATGGGAGGAGCTACAAGTTGCTTAGTTGAGAGAATTGGAACTGTCTAGGATGACGAGAATTGCCTTTTAAACGCCTTTTGTTATCAATTTAAATTTTGCTCAATAATCGCTTTTGAACATGCCGGGATACTGTTAACAGGTAGAAAAGTTTTAATTAGATCGATTTTCCAAATGGGGGCACAGTGGTCTGCACTGGAGTCACGCCCCTGTGTCCCTGTCTGGCTAAGGGCCTGTTGTGTGTGTAATTCTGAACACTTACTGGGGAAAGCTTCTAGAAGGGCTTGTATATCAAGTAAAAATTTACGCCGTGCAGGCATCGATTGCATCGCTTAGTAATACTGTTGTAAGATTTAGCGCGTTTCAGTTTTATTCCATTTACGGTCAAAGTCGATATCTTGGTCTTTTAGTGACCAGGCGTATTTATTTAGTTTTTTGTGTTTCTTTGGTATGGGTGAGTGAAAGAACTCTTATGGTTATTAAAGAGAGTTTAAATTCTGTAGCAGAAATGCCGATGCATGTCTGTTTGTCGCCAGTTTCTTCAGGGATGACAGTTGCCTGATAGACTAGTATTCCCTCCTCCCTGCATTGACCTTCCATGGGGCACAGCGCTTTATTTCTACAATTATACAAGGGCATGAGGGGTGCTTGTATAGTCTTTGGACTATAGACTTATTGCGGGTGTCAACTATGTTTTCCAATGTTTAGCACGCAACTATACATAGGCGTACGGGACTCTTCCAATTTGGGGGGCAAAAAATTTTTGCCTGAATCTCAAAAAGTTGCCCGAATTTCGTTGCAGTTCAGGTGCATAAAACAGACCACCAAACCACTACATGCGCGCGAAGCGCCCAAAAATTTTTGCACATTTTTTTGGCATTCGATCAAAAATTCGGGAACTGTGTAGAAAATTCGGGCAATGTTTTCATTTTTACTTCATCTCTGCCGGAATTTCACCTATTCTGTGCCCGAATTTTTGTCGTTTCCTGCCCGAATTTTTTTGGGGGGCAGTCTTTCCCCTGCCCAGGCTCCCGCTTCGTACGCCTTTGCGACTATAGCTTAATTTTACTGTGTTCCTTTTAAAATCTTTACCTAGTTTGCTACCTAGGAAACTCTTCATGCATGATTTTGAAGAATTTCTTTCCAATATTGGTCTCAATATTCCTGCTAAAAAGGGGTGGGGTTGAACCAAATGATTATCCTGCTTCGATTCTTGTTTGTTTCCGTTGTTGTCTGCTCGTGATCAGGTTTGTTTGTGTGTCCGCTTTGGTTGAGGGCGTCCTAGCAGAGTTGTTGACTCGAGTCGCTGACTTGGACTCGAGTCCGACTCGAGTGGCACTTTTTCTTGACTTGAGACTTGACTTGAAGACAGATGACTTGCGACTTGACTTGACTTGAAGACAAATGACTTGAGACTTAACTTGATTTGAACAAATTTGACTTGGCGACATTAAGTGAAAATGTTGCTGAGTGTAGGATGAACTTTTTCACCACAAAATTAAGTAACAACAGATTGCAAACTTTACCTTCATGTATTCGAGATTGCATTGTGCCAAGAGTGGGACGGATACTGAAAAGACACTCAGCGGTCCAAAATGGACAACTGTAATGTAGCACTGTAATTGAATCAATCATTCAAACCCACATAGTATACCTTGCCGGGTTTTCCCCTTATTAGAAACACACGTCGCGTTTATAGTTAATGTTTCCTAATCTTTAGGCTCATCTCTCCTTGCACCAATGAGTTGTCCCTGCTTGCACAGAGTGGTACTGAGAAAACTCCCTCCCCTCATGCCCACAAATTTAAGTAAAAGTAAAAGAAAACCCTACGTCTTTATACAATATGAATGATATGGATTGAAAATAAAGGGTATAAAATACGGACTTCTGGTCTTTGTATGTGTGGATTAAGGGAACTAAAAATCGATGGGGCTCACTATGTGATATCGAAGCCGAAACTTGTGATCTTCGAAGGAGTGGTGACGTAATGGGCTGTAAGCGTCCTCCTCAAGAAAAGAAAAAAAAACAATGAAACGCTGTAAAATGCAATCTTTTGACTTCTGACAATCAAGATTAGATCGAGAATAATACTTGTTGACTTCATTTGATCTCCACTTTATGAACACTTATTTGAGAGCACAGTGGGAAATTTTTAGTATCTTTTAAAAGTCCTGCTTATACTATAAAGAATATTAATTTTCAAGAGGCCCTCCTGCACTTGCCGAAGGCGAAGGGAATCTAGGCAATCACGCTTGCTAGTATATTTGTGTGTATGTGTGTATGATGTGTGTGTGTGTATATTTGTCAACATGAACAAAGAGACAAATGTGATTTTTTTGTTATGCTCTAGCTTAGCGACGAATTTAACCACAGACGAGGCCTGTTTATCTCACCATTAAATATTGGAATGACAACATAATATGTTTTTACTCTACAAACGTGTTTAGCAATTGAACACTTCTTTCTTCCCACTGTGTAAACAAGTTTATACTGTACAATGTTAAGCACTGAAACAAGATATTTAGGAATCTGACTCGTGTGCTTAGCATCTGTCATGTTTAGAAAGAAGGGTAAAAAAGCGTTCAGAAAAACGTTTTTTCCTAAACACCGTTTTTAGCGTGCTTTGCGAATTAAAACTAAGAAACTAGTTCTCAAACGAAAAAACCTTAAACTGAGAGTAAATTCGTCACATTGTAACCTACAGTTTCGTCACCAAGATAAAACCTTTTTTCGCCTATACGTCAGTACGCTAAAGGGGGCGAATTGTAGCCCCTCGGGAGTGGTTCTTTACCTTTCCACCCCACTACTGACTTAATAAGTAACGTATAAAAAGTAGGAGAAGCAAATCATTTAAATGGCGAAAAAACAAAATAGTCAGTGTTTTCAAACACTTGATACTACAAATAATGATTGTAAATCTTGAAAGAGTGGTCGCTGAATGATTAATATGTTACTTCAGTATCGACTAAGTCCTACCATTTTTTATTTTCTAAAATATATATGGCCTTGATTATTAAATGGAACATATATAGGCAAATTTGCCAAGGAATATTATTATAAAAAAGAAATAAATTCGCACTTGAATGATACAAAGAAAGTAACACGTTTTAAGGGACAGGTCTCTATATCTTTTACAGTTAAATTAGTTTCTATCACAATGTGATGGTTTTACGTTACATAGACGACTTTAAGTGCATCACGGCAATAAAAGTCGACTAGATCTCACAGAAAGAAAGGAGACATTTTATTTTGCAGCTTTTTAGAGCAATTTGTTTCAAAGTTGGGTTACGTCCTTGTTTTCTTATTTTATTACAAAGTTCAGGTTCAGTACCATAAAAATAAAGTGAGAAGAAATCCTTTCTTTTGTCCTACGAAGTAGAAGAGCCGCTGGCGTTTTGTCCAGGTGGACTGTAAAAATGAAGTAAAACTGAATTACTATGACGTTTTTAGTGAAATGGTATGAAATTGATCAAGTAAATTAAACCACTTAAGTCAAGTTGCATCCACTTCTAGGACAATATTTACGTCAAGGGAGTATAACCCTCTCTCTTAGATTGTTGTTTTACAAGTTTATGCGTATCTGGCCGCAATAACCTGGTCATTTGCAGTAAAATTGATAGCCCATGGAATGTTAAATTAAAGATAAATCTAAACTTGTTTTACTGACATCTGGCGAAAACTGTTTGAAATTTTATGTCTTGCCTTTACTGATTTGTATGGCCAAACAAACTGAAAAAAATGATTTACTTACAACTGAATAAATGGGGACAGCGAAACAGACTTGCGATTTATTTGTCGTACGGCTTACGTGAAAAAATTAACCAATTTCTGAGTAGGTAAAAAAGACAGGTTCTACTTCATGTCATTTTTAACACCTCCCCAGGCTCTTCTCTCCTGGAAAGTGAGCAGCACAAGCAAGGCGAAAAATTGTTCAAATAAGTAAAAAAAAAAAAAAAAAAAAAAAGCAGTTCGTCAGAGATTGCTACTTCTGTGCTTCACAATTTAATTTTAAAGCAATTAACGGTCACCTTAAGACGTGACCTCAATATACCAGCTGAAGCTTTCAAGTCTGCTGTTGTTATCATTCTGAACCAAATGGCTAAAAAAATCACGAACAATACATCTTATGCAATAAAGTCACGCAAAGCTATTTTAGGGGAAACAATAGACCTTATGCATGACGTCACAGACCAGAAAGTGTGCCCTCTACTGGAGGCAAACGCATATCATTTTTATCAGCTTTTAGCAACAAATGCAGATGGTTGATTTATGCACTGGGGATAAGCGCGTAAGTCTACTTCACACAACTGCGAAATCTAGGTCGTGCGTGCAGTGCATTCCATTGGATGCGTTTTTGTCAACTGTTAGTGTTAGTTTTTGATTGACAGGTCTATTGTGACGCCACTCGAATGACGCATTCGCCATGGTGATCATCTAACACAACTAACAGCCTCAACTGGTTGTTAGTTCTGTTAGAACTAGGCCACGCCTACTAACAGTGGACTAAAACGCACCCATTGTTTTGCCGCCAAAATGACGTCGCGTGACGTCAATGCATACCGGGTCTGTGAAGCACACCGTACTCATGACGCAGATTCCTCACGCGCGTAGTAGACCACGCGTGTATTCGACCTCTATGGGGTCGGTCGGTGACACGTCACTTCTCCATGACAACGATGTTTTGGAGTAAAAACAAATGTATTGCGCGTATGCTGTACACAGTGTAGTCTACGGATTGTTTTCACTCCAGCAGTGTAGCGCGTCAAGTGTTCCCATGTAGTCATACTGCAGTCAGTTGTTTTCACTCCAAAGTTGCTAGGGTAACGAAAAGACCCGGATGACCGACCGACCCCGTACAAATTAATTGTCTGCATTTGTTGGTGTAAAGCGCAGGTCACACTACAGCGACTTCGGATCGGATTACGGTCCGATTCTTTTGAGTTTTAGGTAGAATCTTCTCCATCTCTGGTCGGAGGGAGCCAAAAATCTGCCACTCTGTGTAAATATGTGATTTGTATCAGAGGACTATGTAAATGAAATAAAACCTTATTATTTCGTGACGTCACATCGACACACAGCTTTTATCGGATAAAATTTGTCCGATAAAAGCTGCCCATCGATGTGACGTCACGAAATAATTAGTACACATTTCTTTTTCATAGTCATGTGATACACATCATATATTTACACACATTTGGTAAGAAAGACTCTGCCCTGAAACGTTGAGTCCCTCCCCCTTTTTAAACCATGGACTAGCACCTGATGTGAACTACAATCAAAATCAATTTTAGCAATTCTTTTTGTTATATTTTGAAAAAGGGAACTAAATGTTAAAGACTGGCTATGATTGAAAAGGGTGAACTGGTTCAAAAACCATTGCTTTATAGTAAATAACCAATTCAACAAATTCAACTAATTCAAACGTGGTACTAATTTCGAATGAATGCCCGGAAGTGACGTAAGTCGTCATAAAACCGTAAGATTTGCCTAACCTCACCCTATAGACTTAACCATAAATCTCAATTTTAACCATTATTTTAGGTCACTTATTCTAGGTTTAAGCCTAGGCCTAAATAGCTTTTCAAAACCCAAATTTGGCAAATTTTCACCGAAAAATTAACCCTAACCATCATCACTAACCTTGACGTGTGGGCACTGATTCTAAGTTAGAGACTTGAACTTGTCATAACAGGATCTTCTGCTCTCCTCTTTCCTACTTTCATCACGTTCAAAAGTCACGCACGTGCCTCCTCAGTAGTGCATACATGTACATGCTGCACACTACGCGAGTGGTTTATCCCTTAGGGAACTAGAATACGACTAACTTTTTACCAAATTAATCAACATAAACACACTATCAATACAACATTAGTTTTCACGTAACGCATTGATCTCATACTTTTATTCGTCCCATTTCTTTTTCTCTCCACTCGCACTTTGACTGACGTCTGCCATTTTGTTTAGCTACTTGTTGTCGTGCTGCCCAAAAATCACATGCAATAAGTTCAACAGTGTTTAACTTTCAACGACAAAGTAGCGCAGGACAAAAGTTAAGCAAAAATCCATTCACACGCAACGATCAGATCGCGCACAACTTTTTCAGTATTTTCACTATTAATGTTGGATAAATATTTACCCAATCGTCTAACAGTTTATAACCTATACATTGTAAGTATCTTTTAGGATGCTTCAGAGCATAAATACTGCTTATATCTCGGCCTTTTGGCCAAGAGCATGTGTAGTATCTGTTCTTTTCAGCCAGTCTAGAACGGGACCACGCATGTCAAACCCATGAAGTAGGGGTCTGAAGGTCTCGAGGTTCGTCATGTTCAATCTAAGTTGTTTCGTGGGACGTAGTTCCTTTGGTGAGCAGAACTCTTTGGGAGAAACGTTTGGTTTCGTCCCTTAGCTCTTCGCTAGAGAGTAGAGGGGACTTTGGAAAAAGTATAATATTGCATATTAAATACAAACAGAGTTACCTTACATAATCAACAATCCAGTAATAAAACATTTGTCGCATGAACTGCTACTACACATAATACAAATTAATACCGGCTGCCAATTAGTTTAAAAATATGAAAGTACTATGTTTTACATCCATGTTGTCGTTCCTTTTTTATCATGTTTCGTAATTGTACAACATGGCATGTCAATTGTAATTGTGGCTGTTGTGTTTATCCGTCGCGGTCTTCACAACAGTGGCGCCCGGAGCAAGAAACGAAATTGGCACCCCAGCCCCCATCTTCCGGGGAGTATTCTTATGAATACTTACACAACTCAAGATCTTAAATAGAACAAATGTCAAAATCTGACCCAATCAATGATTGCATTATTCATCTTTAAAACCAAAGACACACTGCTTTGATTTACTTGAATTATTCTGATGTAGGCCTAATACAATGCACAAAATACAATGTAGTATCTTCAAGTGCATTATTGCTTTCCAAATATAAGACCAAAAAGAAACAATGTAAATAAATTTATTTTTTGAATCATTGGGTCGCGTTCATCGCATCTTTCTATTAAACACAAAGATTTCACATGATGGTATTAAAAAAAAAAAAAAAAAAAAAACGATGTACAGGTTTTCTGTTTACGCAGTGCTGTTTTGGCAATGTAGATCTTCTCTGATCCTGCAATAGTTTAATACTATTTACAACATTTGGCAGAATGACGAGGAGCTATAACAGTAGCTGACTACAGGTTCACTTTCCGTGTTTTGGCTTCTGCGAACATATCGATTACATCATCAAAATCTAATGTATTGGTTTCCTCAGACTCGATGCTGAGCAGTGCCAAGGCAGTGAGTCTCGGCTGTCCCGTGGAGGCTCTGAGATAAGAGAGAATAAGTCTTAACTTGCTGAAAGACCGTTCACAACTAGCTATGGAAATAGTCACAGTGAGCATAATCTGAATAGCAACTCGCAAATTTGGGAAAGCAGAGTCATCACCATATTGAACAATGAACTTTAGCAGGTCCGTCGCATTTGTAATATTAGCACCCTCACTGTCTTTCAAAAGCATTCTACAATCCATCACATCATTAAATAGCTCGATTCCATCTACATCATCGTTATGAAATTTTCCCTCGCGAATACAATTTTCCTTAAATTGCGTAACTTTTTTTTCCTCATCTGAGCCTATTAAAACGTTCATGTCTAGAGTCTAGAAGAAACCCAAATCTGCAATCCAGATCGTGTAGTCTCTCCGTTCTTTCGTTGATCTCCGCCATTAGCAGGATTAGCCTGCAGGATTAACCATTTTTCATCACCCTTATCATCTCGTCCTTAGCCGACAGATCCGCGTCCATATTGCTGTTTCTCCAGGCTTTCTCTTTTTCTATCTCTTTCGTTGCTCAGTGGGTATTTCCCATTCATTACATTTTTTCTAGAGCTTTTTGCAGTGTGACTAATTACAAACTTTCTCCTTTTTCTCTCCAAAGTGTTGATGAAGCGCCTTCTCTCGTTTAGAGTGACATTTAATTGTGTCAATATTACTCAATTATTTTATTAAAAGATAAAATTGCTGTATCAATATCATGCTCATGGCAAATGGTAGGTCCAACGTTTTTTAAGTGAACTCGATTTGGCGCCCCTCAGAGGTGGCTCCCGGGGCAACTACCCCCTTGCCTAACCCTAGCTACGCTACTTCTTCACAGGGAGCAGCCACTCCGGAAGCTCGCCGGTCTTCAAAATGACTGCACTGCCGTTCGCCACTACAATACTCAAAATAACAAGAATTGATTTTAATACCGTAAAGCTATTTATAGACCCGTATATGTAGCATCACCTACATTACCTATCGTTACGTGACCCCACCTTTTTCAGTCTTTCTAGATACATTTACAAATGACATTGAGATCGTTCAAACAAGGTTGTTTTTTTCTTTAAAGGCATTTTCCAGTGGCATTTCACAAGGGTCTCATGTGAAAGAAAAAAATTTTCCAATTCATGCCCTCCAAACCCCGTCTCAATATTATTTTCCTAACTCAAGATATCTCATTTTGAAGAGTGCTTATTTTTGTCAAAAAATACCTCCAGTTCTCATCAAGGTCACAGATTGTTATGTAAAGTGGGCACA
>WURT03189592.1:0-10056 GCA_009936505.3 Holothuria glaberrima
TGTATGTGTGTGCGTCTCTAGGTGGGTTTGTTTGACATTCAGATTGAGGACCTAAACAATGGATTCAGGTCATAAGACTTAAATTAAATAGTTTTCTCAAGTCCTTGGAAGTTAAACAATAGACAGTCTATTGTTAAAGTTAGGGGTAAGGAAGAAAACAAAGAAAATAACGAAGAGGTCCTCAGATTGTATGTTAAGTCGACTTGTGTGTGCGCGCGTGCGTGTGTGTGTGATTGTGACACTTATCTCGTTAGTACGATATCTCCTTAAAGGAAACCCAGATAAGTGTCATACTAGGTATGTGGGTGCATCATATTGAGAAGAAAACCTCCGTCTTCCTCTGTCTACTTCTTGCAATAAACTGGTGCGGCAAATGAACCTTGCTATTGACATTAATTTGTTCTTGTCTATATTAAGGTGTCAAACTAAAATCCTGGTTTAACCTGTAATGCGACAATATACAGTCAAATTTCGAGATTAAAAGTCAACATTTTGAGATAAAAAGTCAAAATTTTGAGATTAAAAGTCAAAATTTTGACTTTAAAAGTCAAAATTTCGAGATTAAAAAGTCAAAGTTTTGACTTTAAAAGTCAAAATTTTGACTTTTCAGCTGTTCAGGGGGCTTTTTTTTCTTTCCATGTCCCTATTGTGCCACCGTACCTTCCTCCTTGCACTGTTGGAAAGACATGTTTAGTGAATATTGAAAGCTTCAGCAGATACCGGGCATTCTTCATTCAGACTTGTGTTCTTAGCAGAAATATTTTGTAAGGAAGTTGAAAGGACTCTCTCGGTGCTGAGCCTACATGCATCTCTTGTCGTAGGAAAGGATCTTATGCAAATTTTCGGCTGGTTTGGCGGGAATATGTCACAGTTTGCATTCCATATCTGAAGACCTATAAGCCTAACCATGTTTAACGGCTACTCTATATAGCAGAGGTGGCGTCAGGCCCGATGAGAAGGGGGAGGGGCCTCGACGAAGAAGTGGACTAAAACATTTGAGCGTCAACAGCTTTTCAAAAATGTGTGTGGGGCGGGAAACATAACCTTGGCGAAAAAATCATGATCAGACGCAAACGCGAAACCCTAGCAACGAGGGATCGGGGCCCCGGATAAAGTTTTGGATTTTCAAAAGATCTGAGGTGTAATCTGCGGCATTTTCCCACCATTTTAATCCATTATATAGTTGTTTCCACCATTTTCGAGCTTGATGTTATTAAATTATAAGTGTATAGCTAAACTGTAAGCTACTGTATGGTATCTAACATGTGCTTGCTATTTTTATTCGGGTTCTAAAAAAGTGAGGGGCAAACGATGTGATACCCCTCCACTTAAAAACGTGTGGGATGCACTACGTCCCCCTTGAAGCCCACCTGTTGATGCCCATGTGCAATAACTTGAAGTATAATATAGTGCGTGCATAGTCACTACAACATTTGACCAATTCAAAACAAGTGGTTGCATGACGTCATCCACTTAATCATCTTCAACGAACAGAGCTGTTTTGTCGTTTTCACGAGGATGCCATTTTATTAACATGGCTGTTACATAATATCTGCAGAAACCATAGGAATTTAGGTACCTTAGTTTAATTTCTATGGTAGAAACTCGTGTGGTGCTAATGCTATGGCACATAGGCGTACGTGGCTCTTCTAAGCATGGGCGTCGATCCTGGGGAAACAGGGGGGGCATGTCCCCTCCACTTTTTGATCCGGGGGGACGCAATACAAAATGCCCCCCAACAATTTTCGCTGCTAGGCTTTTCCTTTTCATAAGTCATAATCATGGGCGTATGAGCTCAATCTTATTTGGAGGGCTGAAACGACTTGCCCGAAAAATGTAACTAAAAATTTTTCGCGCGCTCCGCGCGCGTTCAACATGTAAATGTACATATTATATAGACATGATGCATCGGGTTTTACATTGCAGTGATGGCATGCCAATTTCATTTCAATCACTTGCCGTGTTACGGAATATTAGCCTTCCACTTTGGTTACAGATTTTGGGGAAGTCCTTACAGTAATGATAATAATCAGTGACGCAGCCAGAATTTTTCTCACAGGGGGTCATGCAGTATGTTTTGTGATTACTGGCCTGGGAAGGGGTCTAAGGGAAGGGCATGCCCCCTTCCTCTTAAAATATTAAGGTAAATTCTGCCAAAATTTTGACATATTTTAGAGACTGGGGGAGTTAAAAGCTGTTCAAAATTTAATCGGCTGGCGGAAAGTGGCTGAATATGATGCTCATAAATATGTCCAGAATATGGAAGTGCTAGTGGGCTGAAATCGACTTTCTTTTTGCTCTAGGGGGCTTCCCCCAGACCCCCCTCCCGCCTTGTAAGCCTATGTTTTCAGTCCAAGCACAGCTCCTGTTTACGATCACTTTATAAATACACCTTCACAGCGATGAAACAAATCAACAAACTAGTAGTTTCCCCCCCCCCCACACTTTTGAAACTCGATCTGCGCCCCTGCTTCTAAGCTGGGGGCTTGGTGGTTGATTGTACTGCCTTACATACTCGAGGTCCCGGATCAAATCTCGGTGGAATCACTTGGAAATTTTCTGGAGACTGAAATTTACTTGTTCAGCATAGCTGTTCACAGTGATGCTGAGGGGGTTTAAATTGGTGAATTTTAATTGGGTATTTAAGTGATTGTCCGTTTCAGGAAGTTGTCCGATTCAGGAAGTTGTGAGCTTTGCTCGGTTCAGCTATTGAGCATTGGTGCGGAACAAGGAACCTCTACCCCTCCCAGCCTTTGGGGAAGTGGCTAAAGACGGGGAATACACTCACGTCCGTCGGATGGCGGTCCCGGGAGCACAGTTGGGAGCTATTAGTAAACGCCTGCCTCGTTAACCTCTGAGCACTAGTCGAAAAGAGAAGACGAGGCTCGCCGTGTTCATCCACGCTCACTCTGGTAAAGGGTCTCTGACCCTTGAATGCTAAACTTAACCCCAACATAGCCTGTTGCAATTTCTTGAAAGCATGTCGTTCTGAAATTCTGAACTTTGTGTTCGTCGTCCATGATTTAGTTTTCTAAGATCATCACTTAAAGGCATTTTCCAGTGACGTTTCACAAGGGTCTCATGTGAAAGAGAAAAAAATTCCAGTTCATGCCCTCTAAACCCCGTAACAATACTTTTTCCTAACTCGAGATATCTCATATTAAAGAGTACTTACTTTTGTCAAAAAATATCTCCAGTTCTCATCAAGGTCACAGAATGTTATGTAAAGTGGGCACATTGCCTCAGATTTCTTTTGTTTATCTTTATAATTGAATGTCCTGTTTGTCCTTGAAATTCGATACCGCTAGAATGTTTGAATATGTTTCTATGTAGATTTAGCACAAATCTAAACCCTATGTAGGGCATAACAAACAAAGTTGCCAAATATCCCCAACAGCTGCATGAATATTATAAGATATTCAATTCTATGTCAAATTAATGTGACGCGATGACATCACAGATTTTCCATAATGCACTTTATCTTGAGAAAAAATTGCATTTCTTTGAAAATTAGTATCTTCCAAACGCTATAAGCTATTGAGATGCGGTTTTCACCTCCTAAGAAGGAAAAAATTCTGCATTTTTTAAACTAATTGAATTTTGTCTCTGGCAAAGCCCTTTGAAACCTGCGTGTTACTGACTGAAGAAAAAGACATACGGTAGTCGGTTACGCAAGCAACGGTGCGGGTGAGTGTATCAGACTAACACAAGAACCATACAAATATATTTCTGAGGAACGTGACCCTTCTGTCAGTCTGTGTCTTCCATTTCGTTACTGTGTGAAGTTTCTACCAGCTAAAGTATAGTATTTCTCTGCATAAAAGCACCATTTGACCTTGGTCTATATAGTCAATAAATGCTCTTAAGCTCCCCCCGCCCCCCAAAAATTACGTGCAGTCATGTTTCTCAGCCCTACAGTGCAGGAACTCTTATTTGAAGGCATCAGTTTTTAGATACTTTACTAAATCTTCTATGAGCATGGAAGTACAAGGGTGCAAATTTCTGTTTTATAATTTGGGGCGAAAACTGCGGAATGCTGGAATTACCCAACGGAAAGTTTGAATGCATCGCAGGAGCGCAAAACCCCGATCTTGCGGTGTGTGGTCTAAGGCCATTACTAGTGGTGGAGTTCCAGAAGGAGGCTGTCAAAGGCTCTGGGTTATTTACAAATTCTTAGGCATTTCAATTAGTCATGCAGGTATCTGCACTTGGCATTAGATGTGCACTAACCAACAAAACACAAAATCACCTTGAATTTGACAATTTTTATGAGGCTTTATTTAAGCCTGGGCCGGACGACTTCATGACAGAGTTGGTTTGAAAGTTGGGAATGATGGCAGGGGCGGCAGTTTTGTGATAATACCACTCAAACTGTCCCTCAGAAATCTATAGTAATATTGGGACAACTGGCGCACACTGAGCGTGAGCGAAGCGCGCCGAATGATAACACTTTCAGAGACAGCTTTGTACATTGTTTCACTTCTTCTTATCAAGCAACATTATTCTTTTATTAAAATACACAATGGTGTCAATTTGTCCATTGTGATCATCATGAACTTGGAAACAAAATAATAGTTTCGCCCCCTTGACCCCCGGAGTATAACCCTTGGCCAGATTTTAAAGCAATAATACAGAGTACTGTAGGGGTTCATTCAGTGTTAGAACTATATAGGGAATTGGGTCAGAGGGGCGAGAATGTCCAGTAGGGGTTCTTTGAAGTAGGTGGATACCCTATGCCTCAATACGGTAAAAACCTAAAAAGGGCGCCAGGAGGCGATTTGAGTCCGTCGGGGGGGGGGGGGCGAACGACCCCCTGACTATATATGGGCCCACCGCCACTGGGTTCATTGTGTCGATCGGTATCTTGAGTTCAGCACTACGTTCTAAATGTCAATGCAAGGTGTAGATGCGATGTGATTCAAACGAAAATACGACCTGCATGACGTATTCTTCCAACGGCATCAAAAAAAGACGTATTTGCTGAGTTTTTCTTTTTTATTTTCAGAGTAAAATTTCACGACCAAGCTTTTTACATTTCGGCATAAGAATGAACTAGAATTTTACAAATGTCTTGGATGAACCTTCTAAAAATTTTGATATTAAGGACAACATTTTCTTTGATTTTATCAAAAATATTTCTTAACCTTTTTGATTAACAGTATTTAGATGTTTTTAGCAATTGACTCGATGGCTCGGTTTGTCACACACATTGTGTTGTATACCGCCACCTTCAATTCACTAAACTTCTAAGGATTGCGCTCATTCCGAACAAAACCTAAATACAGCAGAATGAGAAAGGCACAAAAGAGAATACCAATGAAATTGTATTCATTTTTCTTCATGTTTCTTTTATTTCTACAGTGAAAATGTTCGTTAAGTAGTCAACTCATGATACCCCACTTAACCAGGCACGGTTCTACGGGGGCTAGAGACTGAAGCCTTCCCCAAAAATTTCCTACCCCCCCCCCAAAATTGCGCAAAATTGAAAGAGGATCGTAGTGGTGAAGACCTAGATATGTTCATAAAATATTCCACGTGGCTCTTTATCCAGTTTCACGGGGGCCAATGGCAACATAGCCCCCTCCCCAAAAAATGTCCCTACAACCAAGCCTGCCATTAAAAGCAGTACTACAGTTCTTCGTCTAACACGTGAAGCCTGGGTCGCAAGTATAGAAAAAAATCAGGATTTGCCCAAAGCTAACCGACCTTACTTGAAACCCCGACATGGGCAACTGGGGTGGGGAAGCTGAAAGTTACTCAGGGATAGGAAGAATACATAGCCTAGGCAAAGCCATTTCATGTCATCAACCCACACAATTAGCACAATCTATCTACGTACTTGCTGCACAATGTTGGTTGAGTTCCCCCCCCGCCCCCCCAAAAAAGAAAAGAAAATGTGCCTTTAATAGATCTCCAGAGTGTGCAGAGCGCACCATCATTCTTGTACAGACGCTTATGAGTATCTTTACTGATTACGACACAGTGGCAGTGCAGGATTTCGGAGATAGGGATCTGTAATTCCCCGACTGATATATGGAGGAGTTACACAAGTATACCATACGGCCAAAGGTGTACCACTAGCGCGTGGGGTCCAGGAGCTCATTCAAGGGCCTCTTGCGGGGTCCAGCGGCCCGGGAAGGGTCAAGGGGTCGAAGCTCCCAGAATCTCCTGCAATATGCGATAAAATCGCCCCTGAAAATTGGTTCCAAGAGGCTCCATTGGTCACGTTTTTTTCTTTATTTAAGATTTTGTGAAATTTGATGTCAATAACTGAGAGTTCAGGTAAAGTAGAAGCCAGCAAATGAACTTCGAAAACATATCTATGAAATGAACAATTTCCGACATGTTTTATTTTTCCCGATTTAAGACCTGTTTTTCTTGTCAAAGGTGAATGTAATGGGTGGGGTAATTTATACATGTATTACTTTCAAGATGCTACACCATCCTTAGCAAAAGGGCTATTTCGGGTGCATTAACCTAATTGCACAAGAAATACCAATAGTATGGAGTCATTATTAGGTTCAAAGACTGCAAGAGACATTGGCGCATGAGTTGCAAATTGTTTTTACCAATGGAGAAGGTACTCCTCAAATTAATCTGATTGTACCTCATCGACCGGGTCATCCAGCACACAACTAAGACTCATTGTGTATGTCCTATAGTAGCGAATTTAACCGACCATACTTGTTATATGGTGGCGGGGTCAGGAATTTGTCATAAGTGTGATTTCTTAAATAGTGGGCTTTGCAGGACCAAAGGCGACCTAAGTCACTGAGCCCGATCGAGGTTAGGACTTAGGTCAGAAAATTTGGCATCTACCCCAGCCTGAGGTTGCAGGAAACGCCACCCTACAACACAACTGATTGAAATGTCTTGTAGGGTCCCCAGTACCAGAGAATATTCGGCAACCCCAAACACGCGGATGGTGGGAAACTGCATTCTTTGCAACTATATAAGGCGAATTTTTCACTACAGTTCTGCTTGTGACATTCTTCAACCTGTGTAGCCCAAAAAACATGTCATACCAACTTCCGTGAGAAAATCTGTCATCCCCATATCACAAGATTACAGGGTATAATTTTCTAAATAACAAACGTGCACACAGACCTGCCACTACGTCTACCTGGACTGTGTTCAGTTTTACTCCCTCTCTCACTTGGGCGGCGATCCCGGGGGACAGGGGGCATGCAACCAACATTGAAGAAAGCGCCCATTGACTTTGATTTTTCAGACAGTAAATGATTTAAACATGAACTGGTCATGTCCCCCAATATTGAGAACAAATCGCCGCCCTTAAGCCTTGTCCTCTGTAATAAGATCTGTACAACACTTGGTCAGTTCTGTTCCATGAAATTGTTCCGGCACTAAGAGAGTGGCAGTGAGATTAGGGCGGCCGGACTGAAATAGGTTTGGCACAAAATAGAGCGCCGTCAGCAAAGTCAGGACGGATAGAAAGATGAATAAATTCGCCGTGAAGACTGTCATGCACTGCAAAGAACTGCCCGTACGTAAGATTCGCATTATAAACACGCCGTAAATGGAATCGCACTCTCCGACCATAATCTTGACAATCGCAGTTGTGCTTTGTTTCATCCTGTTTCCTACCTAGTTGACTACATAGACTGCTATTACAGGCTACCGAAATGTAATAGTAGGCCTACTTGGGTCTCGGGCCGGATATCTGGATACTGACTGATGCCTTACGGGCGGGGACGAGGGCCTTTAAGTTGCTTAGTTCTGTACAGAAAATTTGAAGAGTTCTGATAAAATGACCATATGACTCGGTTTGATAATTATGAGTTTTGAGTGCTTCTTCTGTCTCTCAGTGGCAAACCTCTCCGACTCTTCAATCTCTCTCCTTTAAATTAAATCCCGTCGGACTGAGCGATTCCTCCGACAGGCCACAAAGGTGTTGGGGGCCGGGGTGTTTCCGCTGCAGCTGCACTGTTTAGAAGTTAGTCAAAGTTTAATTGTGGCACAGTACATGTATAGTAGTCGTACTTGTCAGTATACATGCGTCACATATACATTCAAATTGTTATTCAATACGTTCGTTCATGACTTTTGGCCAGTTGAGCGAGTTTTGATGATGGCTTCTAACTTAAAAGAACTGCCCAGACCCAAATTTATGTTTGATATGGTAAGGAGGAACACATTCTAAGCATTCCGTGAAATTTTCATTCATTTCCTATGTTCGGTCCTCGAGGTATTAGCAATTGAAGTTGACTACACTTTTTCTACCAAAAGTAAACGGCACGCACTGCTCAGGCTGGTGTGATATCATGGCTTGTATTTCTCTAAAATTTACTGCAAGTTTCATACAACAAAACTCTAAAATATTCACACCATAAATGCATTCTGAGCAGTGGTATTTTAAAACTTCATTTGCCTTAGGGGCAAGATATAGCCTGGAAACCCTAATCAATCCAAGGTCAACGCAGTACGGTATGATGAAAAATAAAGAAATACAAAACATTGGTCCTCAGTTGTGAAGCCATGACATCACACCTGTTTGCTACAAGATGACTTCTGGTAGAAAATGTGATAACTTCAGTTGCTAATATCTTGAGGAACCGAACATAGGAATTGAATGAAAATTTCACCAGAATGCTTAGAATCACTTTCTCTGTATTATATCAAAAATAAATTTGCATTTGAACTATTCTTTTAATGAACCATATTTTCAGACTCCCTTAGTAGCCCTAGTTTTTTTATCAGCACGGGATAGCCTTGCCAGGCGTTTGTGTTGTTTTCATGACAATACAAGACAAGACAAAAACCATATCCGAAGAGACTGAAGGGGCGTGGGAAAAAAGTGCAGGTAGACATAGTAACGGGGCTTACAGTCGACCAGCAGTGGATAACCGACTTCCGAAGTTTGATATTTATCTTGTCGTGTTTTATTGTTTATTATTGTCTTTGTAAACAAAAATAAAGTAAATATGACAAATAAAGTTACAGCTGGCACCAGATAACGCCAAAATCAATGGTAGTTCAACCAGAGTGAGGTTGAAGGGACTTAATTTTGGGGGCTAAGTGTTGCCATTGACCCTAGTAAAACCGGATAAAGAGCCACTATTTTCCGAGCAATGTCAGTCTTCACCACTACTCAAAAATTTTGCGCAATTTCTTTCTTTTTTTTAGGGGTAGGAAAATTTTTATGGGGGCTTCCCCCAGCTCCCCTGTCGAACTGCCCTGGGTATGGTAGTTCTCTCTACGTCTACCTCATGTTAAACTCTAGACTAAAATGGTTCCGAAATGTAATGGAAATTGGAAATTGATCTCTGCTGAGTTTCTTGGGAATTTCAACTCATGATCTTGGGAAAAACTCCGGCACATATATAGTTAGGTACACAGTACATGCAGAGAGCGTTCACGTTCAAACAACAGAAATATGGTTCTGTTACACTGTACTCAGTTAAGTCCGGCATATAGGCTAGGCTAGGGACGTAGACTAGTACTGTATGTCACTATGTGTAGCATATTATGAATTGCACGAAGGGTTACCAATGCCACTGGAAGAGGATGACCCGAAGCAAGAGGTGATTGTTAATCCTCTTTCAAGGACAAACTAAATATGCAATAAAAATATTCGCTCCATCTCTGGGAATTACTCAACTCCTCGGCATGCAAACTGAAGTGGGAAAAGGGAACAAGATACCGGCGAAATGAGTTGGTAAGTTTACAATAACAAACGTTTCTCCAAACATTTAGGCCTAACGTTATGTACTGTTTAACATTAACTTAGTCCTAGCTCAGGCCTAGGCCTAACTTGCAATTTATCAGTATAGCCTACTGTAGTGTACAGTATACCGTACGTAGGGTAACACTAACAGCTGTAACTTTTAGTAGTGTTACTTAAGTTTAGGCTAGTAAATAGCAGAACTTAGTGGTTACTGTGTACTCACTGAAAGCATAGTGTTTCAGAAGAGGCAACAGTGCTAACCTGGCTCAGTCATTTTGCCCCCCTCCCTAGGTGTTGACCGCGTGTTTGGTCTAGTGGTAGAGCATCCGCCTCTCACGCGGGAGGCCCGGGTTCGATTCCCAGGTCGAGTC
>WURT03189603.1:0-10056 GCA_009936505.3 Holothuria glaberrima
AACTACGACAGTCGTAGTTTCTCTTCCGTATTCACCAGAAGTAGCCTGCTGAAATGGCGTAATAATCAGAAACTACAGCTCATCAGTTACGTTGTCAGTCATAGGTCATTCAACAGTATCATTTCGGGGCAATGCCCCCAAAAATATTTCTGCCCCCAGATGAAAATTGAAACTGCATAATAATTAACAAAGGCACTGGCACGGGGGCATGGGAGCGCGTGCCCCCAATCGAAAAAATCTGAAAACTTTAAAATGATCTCAAAAGACGGGGGTAGGGTGAGGTGTATTTTCAACCAAGTGATGAATTTATTATTATCATTTGCTATCACAAATATTTCTCAAACTATCAAAATTTTCGCGCGTTTCAAACCTTACCACAATGTTGTTCTAATTATCAATATCTTCCTAAAGGAACTCCCAGAGAAGCACATCAGCAAAAGTTCAAATCTGTTTACAAATTACCAGGTGAAAGACTGGCTTTTTGAGTGGCATGTAGGTTTGTTCGGCAATTGAAAGTGTTTCGATGCAGATTCTGAATGCAGGTTTTGTGATGGAAATCTTACATAACGAAAAATTTCGGCGGGCTACGCCCACATGCCACACGGTTTGTAATCCATGTCATGACCATTATGAAGGTAATAATAAACGGTACCAGTACTATTCTGATCACAGTTTCAAAAGACAGAGCCAACGATCTGTAGGGGCCTTGTATCAGTATGTGATATTTCAGTCTAATTTGTAGCATGATGTGGAAGGTTGGAACTTGAAGGTACGTATTTGCCGTAATATATATTTTTCAGAAATTTTTACTGAGCGCTTCGCGCGAGGCCATTATCGGTATAGATCGTTACTGTAATAAACTTACGACGAAGCAGCACTCTGAAACGCGCTTGTTAGTCCTTCACCCCTTTTGCTATACCTATCAGGGAGGTCTTACATCACTTCCTGTGCCTCTCCCTCTGCCCATTCCCCATTGCTGGAAGCTGTTCGTCTGGATTTTCGTTCAAAATTAGTAAAAATGCGATAGTTGTAAAGTGTTCGGCATCATACTCTGTATTATCATGTGTATGTCAGGTAATAAACATTCAGTGGCGTATTCAGGGGGGCCATTGGGCCATGGGCCTCCCTCACTGATGTCATTTTTTAGTACCTAATATATGTAAAAAATTAACAGAAAATTTTACCTCAAAGGTATATGTGGCACCAGATTGCATGTAAGGACACCTAATTTTTCAAAAATTTTCCAAGGGGAGGGGGACAACCCTCCCCTTAGACCCATCACTTCCTGTGCCTCTCCCTCTGCCCATTCCCCATTGCTGCAAGCTGTTCGTCTGGATTTTCGTTCAAAATTAGTAAAAATGCGATAGTTGTAAAGTGTTCGGCATCATACTCTGTATTATCATGTGTATGTCAGGTAATAAACATTCAGTGGCGTATTCAGGGGGGCCATTGGGCCATGGGCCTCCCTCACTGATGTCATTTTTTAGTACCTAATATATGTAAAAAATTAACAGAAAATTTTACCTCAAAGGTATATGTGGCACCAGATTGCATGTAAGGACACCTAATTTTTCAAAAATTTTCCAAGGGGAGGGGGACAACCCTCCCCTTAGACCCACACAGGCCGGCAATCACACGACGTACTACATGGCAACCCGTTAAAAAATCCTGGCTACGCCACTGTAAGCATTATGCCATTGCCCCCATTTTATAGAATTGATTCAGAGCTTCCGGGAGCCCTATACAGGTATCTGCCAGTTTGGATGCCCTTTTATGCAAAATGAAGCAAAGGGGAATTTGGTTAATAGTCAAAGAATGTTTCTGTGGACTCCACGCACGTATTTTGGCGTAAAAAGCTATCCCGAATAGAAGGCAGTACAGTATCCAAAAAGGAGGGGGGGGGATTCAGGAGATTTGTTGATTTTTCTCTTAGACATCATAGTCTCCTCTTTCACTTAACCAAAACTTAGAATTCACTAAATTATGGACATTTCCCAGTCACATATGATCAGCTCCGAAAATATCCTAAAGATAACACCATGTTGCATCTAATCAACGTTAACAAAAATTTCTCAAAGGGGAGGGAATACCCGCTTCCCAGAACATCCCCCCTTATACCCCTCCCCCAGTACGACACATTTATATAGTGACAAAGGAAGGATCCCCACTGCTGTACAAAAACACAGGGCACATAAAAAGGGTGCATTTTACGTAAACATGGGAGTTTAACTGAGGTAAAATTACGACATCATCGGTGGTGTCCCCTATTACCAAAGTCTGGCGGCGCCACTAATGATAAATAAGGAGAAAATTTTATGCCCCCTCAATCACAACACTTCCCCCCCCCCCATTAATGTAAAGCTGACTACGGGCCCGTACATGTTGCTAACTAAAGGTACCAAGAAGACCAGTAGATAGGTTGCCGTTGTGACTTAAGTGACAGAAATGTAATCCTTCTGTCTGTATTCTTGTCGTATTGTAATAATAACCATTGGTAGTTTACATAACCCCAACAATGACCAGTTTCTTGTAAAAGTTCTGTGAAGACTGAAATATTCACATTATCGCGCGCACTTTCCACAATGTACCGTACCGGTACAAAAGCTAAGCCAGTTTTATCAACAAAGCAAAGATTCTGAAAATTCCCACCCCCCTTTTTTTTTGCTTTTCTTTTAAATGTTGGTGTATAAAAGCCTGTTTCTGCTAAATTTATGTTTGCCTTTCCACGTTGCCATGTTATATCACTACATATGCAGGGCCCAATGGAACTGCAATACATGAATATCATGAACCGGCCGTTTAACTGAACAGGCACTGTATAAACACTGTGCGCTTAGCCAGTTAACATACCGGTATGTGGATTCTACGAACAAATGAGACCCTACGAAAATCTATGACCTTAACTGATACTAAAGGCAATACATCTTTTATTAATGAATGCTTATACGCAACTTGCCTGGGAAGTAAAGGCCTGGAAAGTGTCATTTCTGGCGATCTAGAAGGTATTTTTAGGCAAAAAAAAAAATCTTGGTAAGCTCATAGGCGCCGGCACGGGGGTGGGGGCATGGGGTGCGTTCCCCCAATCGAAAAATTCTGAAAATTTTAAAATAATCCCCAAAGGCTTTTAAGCTATAGATTTCTGTTGGGGTAGAGTGAGGTGTGATTCGACCGAGTGATGGATCTATAGTAATCATTTTCTATCACAAACGCTTTTCAACTTTCGCAAATTCTTCGCAAACTATTAAAATTTCCGCGCACTCGGTGAGCTTCTAACCTTACCGCACTGTTGTTGTATTATCAATATCTTTGGATAGCAACTCCTAGAGAAGGACAGCAGCAAAAGTCAAAAGATATTTACGAATTACCAGGTAAAAGACTGGCTTTTTGAGTGGCATGTATGTTATTTCGGCAATTGAAAGTTTCTCGATTCAGATTCAGAATGCACCGGTTGTTATGGAAATCTTACTTAACAAAAAGTTTCGCCGCCTTTCGCGCTCATGCGTCACGGTTTGCATTCTATCTATCTTATCATCCATCATAAAGGTAATGATACATGGTACCGGTACTATTTGATCATAACAATTAAAAAAAAAAAGAGATTCATCTCCAAACATCTGTAGGGGCCTTGCATCAATATGTGATCTTTCAATCTAATTTGTAGCATGATGTGGAAGGTTGGAACTTGAAAGTAAGAATTTGCCTCAATACATTTTTTTCAGAATTTTTTTACTGAGCGCTTCGCGCGCAGCCATTGTCAGTATAGACCGTGATCGTAAATAAACTTACGACTAAAAAGTATTGCTGAAACGCGCCTTTTGCTATACCTTTCAGGGAGTTCTAATATCACCTTCCTGCACCTCTTTCTCCCGCCCATTCCCCATTGCTGGAAGCTGTTCGTCTTGAATTTCGACGGTTCAAAATTAGTAAAAATACGATAGTTGTAAAGTGTTCGTCATAATACTCTATATTATCATTTGTATGTCAGGTAATAAGCATTCTGTGGCGTATTTAGGGGAGTCATTGGGCAATGGGTCCCCTCATTGATGCTGGGTTCTTTTTTTAATTCCTAAAATACGTAAAAAATTTTAGCAGAAAATGTTACTCAAAGGGTATCATATGTGGCACCAGATTGCATGTAAGGACACCCAATTTTTCAAAAAATTTCAAAGGGGAGGGAAACCCCTCCCCTTAGACCCATCCCCAGGACGGCACCTTTATTAGTGGCAAAGGAAGGATCCCCATTGCTGTACGCAAACGCGGGCCATGTGAGAAAGGGTGCAATTTACGCAAGCATGGTTAACCGAGGCAGCATTACCATATCATCGGTGGTCCCCCCAATCACCAGTCTGGCCCCGCCACTGGGTAAGCTACACGCCAACCAGTGATGGCGCTTCACTTAGATTGTGTCAAGGATTCAATAACTTAGTGGACCCCCTTTTGAAAAATTCTGGATCCGCCCATGAGATGCTTTGTTTACACGTGATGTAGCATCTCTTCCGCTCGACAAGCGACGACCAGCCGCCATTGCTGTACACTATGATTGTGCAAACATTGTACACATACAGCACAGGAATGGGATGCATGTTATGTAAACTATGTATACCTAGGCTTGTTTGTGATACTTTGATTTTATAGAGGAAGAGCCCGATTCTGTAGGATAAACAATTGCATGGCTTCCCAATATGAATTAAACGAAGCTCTCGGACGCAAAGAAAGTAAGTAGCCTACATTTGTTTTACATGTTTGACTCGCGGTGATACTCTATACTTGCCTAGTTTGTTTACAGGAGCATCTATCTGGACTATGTTCTTGACCTCAAGAGCAGGTTTTAGATTAAAAGTTACCCGTACCATAGTTGGCCCTATTTCTTCCTTAAAAGAAGGGATTAGTGTTTTGAAAACAACAGTAATTGTGTAGAACTTAGTCCTCGGGTTTCATTATCCGTCGTCGTAGCCTACTTTACCTTCATAGCAGGTGTCGAATATGTACTCCTCTTTTGACGTACATACTCTAACACCTGCGAACAATGACAGAGATCATCCAATTTAGCTATATTCATGAGCCCAATTTGATTTTACCTCTCGACTGTTGATTGGTTTCAATATATGAATATTCATAATGCACAAAAAGTCCTCCGCTGTAACGTTCACTTTTACACAGTAAGTCAATGGGACTACATTGTGTGAGCTCGAAGCTAGTCAAATCACACACTAAGACCCCTTTGACATTTGTCGTTCGAAACAGCATGGTAATCAGACTTGCTTTACTCGTTTTTTCGTTGAATATTTTTAATTTTTGTCTGTTGTGGTCGTATATATGAATAGTTAATAGCGCAAGGGCGTAGGAAGCGGGGGCTGGGGGCGACAGCCCCCAGCGAAATTTGTGGGGGCTGAAGTATGCTTTAGCCCTCCACTTTCGAAGTATGAAAACCCGTTATTCGTCTCTTCTGTAAGAAATTTGCAGTATTTTTTCTTAGAATTTGTTCAAAATAATGCACCAGATTGCATCTGAGGACCCTCAAATATCAAAAAATTTTCCAAAGGACTAATAAATATCAAAAATGTGTAGTAATATACTTTAAAATTTTTCCAAAACAATGAACCCAATTTCATCTAAGGGCCAACAAATATCACAAAATTTTCAAGGGGATAAGAAAAGTAAAAAAATTTCAGTAATTTACCTTAGGATTTGTCTAAAATGATGCACCGGAATGCATCTAAGGACCCTCAAATATTAAAATTTTCCGAAGGAGTAAGAAAAGTAAAAACATTGCATTGATTTACCTCAAAATTTTTCCAAAATGATGTACCAAATTGCAAATTAGGATCCTAAAATATCAAAAAATTTTCCAAAGGACTTAGAAATGTCAACAATGTGCATTAATTTACGTTCAAATTTTCCCAAAATGATGCACCAAATTGCTTCTAAGGACTCTAGAATATCAAAAAATTTTCCAAAGGGGAGGGGGACACCCCCTCCCCAGATTCCTCACCCAGGACAGCCATCCGAAACAAGGTTCAGCACCCCAGTCTTGAACAGCTTCCTAACCCGATGTAATAGCGTACAGTTTTTACGCAGTTTGACGAAGAATTCTTGCAAAAGCTCGCGGACGTTGGTATTGCGAATAAAGTCAGTGTGGTTGCAGGAGCAATACACGCCCGCCGGGCGGCCAATAGCCTACTACACTTAGTTTGTCTGGCTTCGCTAAACCAACGCAAATTTCGTTGTTGGTTTGACCAGCTCGCCACTGAGCGATAATTCGTATACAGTATCGGATTCAGTATTCGTGCTTGGTGTGACCGGGGCTTTAGAACGAAGTCTGAATAAAAAACTATTGGTCCGATTTTGCAAAATTCGGATCGAATCTCGGAATAAAAATCGCTGTAGTGTGACCCGCCCTTAGCTGATATTAACATACTTCTGTAAAACATAAATGCTGGTACAGCTAATTCTATGAAAATGGATGAGTGAAAATGCCGCAAGCTATTCCTAAGACAGGTATCAGAAACGTAGTGACCGTCTCTTTGGCCGTGTCAGGGTGAACTTCGGTTAAAAATTTCAAAAGTGGGTGTAGGGCTCGAAATTCATCTGCGGGGTAGCTTAAATTGACGTTCATTTTAAAACATTCCCACTCATATTTTATGTCCATACCACCTACTGCGATTAGAGCTAAAGCAGCTAACATCAGTTTTTCAGAAATCACTTTCAAGTCGAATAACAACTCGAATTTTGGGTTATGCATTTCGTTGTTTTCTATTTCGCAAGAAATGTTGCAAGTGCTATTAAAATATATTAACCAGTGGTCAGATGTCTCTTTAGAAAAATGTTGTAAAAGCGTCCAATCCTTTTGGTCATCCGATGGTCCGAAGAAGACAGCAACACCATAGGCTGTACTGAATAGTACGACATTTAGCCATGGAATGAAAAGTTTCCGAAGTTGGTAATAGTTTCCGTAAAATCCTCGAGCACTTTCCATACATGATTTCAGGTCTCTTATGTGTTCGCTAACATACGATAAAGTACGGTTCCTCTGTCTAATGAGAATAACCCGATGAAGGTACAAGTAGTAACAGAACGAAGAGTAAAAAAACAGATTAAAAATGTGAGAAACAAGACAAATATGCCTTGCCCAGGTCTTACAGGACGAATCCAGGCGACCAAAGTAGCATATCTCCAGCAAACAGTTGAATAAAGCAAACATGTAACAAAACACGAAGGCAGCTAGTCCGGGAAGACGATTTAACTTAAGATGATATAGTTTAAAGAAGAAATAAGACTCGCTGAAGATGTTCATCCACGATATTGTTGAACCCGGTGGTACACCGTGGAAACATTTTTTAATTGCTGCCGTTAAGCAAACTATCTGTGCTGACATTACAACAGGCCAGTAAAATAGCAGGAAGGAGCTCAGATGATCGTCGTTGAAGCAAAGAGTGTACCAAACAGCAGTATGAAACGATCCTAGTGTCAGAAGTACCAAGAATATCACAGAAGATATGAACAAGGCCCGAATGCGCCTGCATGAACTCCCTGTCAAAAGGCAGATGGGGGATATTAAAATAAATGCATTAAACTAGTGCTTATAACTTTAAAACAGGACACGTCGTTTTATACCATTTGCTCCCTCAGCCCTTAATATATATATATATATATATATACACACATAAATATATACATATATATATATATATAATATGTCTGTTGTGTGTAAATTAACTTTGAGACTGCTCTATCGTCTTAGATAACGAAGCATCTGTCGATAGAACTGGTCAACTTAATTCAAAAACCCGAACGAGACAGTTTATCTATAGTTAATTGGCGTGAATTGCACCTTAGGGCGACAGTTACATTGACTTGTACATAAAAATTTCAATTTTTCTAACCCTTACCCTACCTCTAACCTTACCCTAACCAAATTTTGTAGAGATACTTTTTAGAGAAGTACGAACAATTTAGGCCTATTTCCGAAGATAAAATTATTTTTCTAAATGGTACCTAGCAATAAGGCGACAGTTAACCGTCGCCTTAATGCCAATTGTCGCCTTTATGTCGATTAATTAGCACGGACTGTCGCTTTAATAAATTATCCATGCGGATATATATATATATATAGTATGTACACAGTTTATATACATGGTATATATATATATATTGTATATATACAGTATATATACATATACATATATAAACATTGTTATTACTGTATATTGTTATTGTTTAGTGATATACCAACACGTGGACTATTCCAATATATATGTATATATATATAAATATATATATATATATATATATGGTAGTTAGAGAGATGTAGCGACTTTGTATGAATGAGTGAATCAACGCTATATTAAATAGTCGCATAAAAACCTTGGGCTATATTACCTCTAACCAGAGTTATTGACTCGAGTCTGCGATTTGCGACTTATGTCCCATTTTTTGACTTGCGACTTGACTTTGACTTGAAGGTTATACTTGACTTGCGACTTGACTTGAGGAATTTAAAAGATAAGTGACTCTTGACTTGACTTGACTTGCGGAGAAATGACTTGTGACTTGACTTGAATATATTGACTCGTGTCGTGGACATTGGAAATCATCATAATTTTTAAGCTTTACTAATTATTCATACTCTCATGCACAATCTTTCTGCTATTTGATATATACACGCATAATTGAAGATCCGCATCATTTACAAAGGGGTTTTTGATTGTTTTCGTTAGCGGGCCCAGTAGCGTAGCCATACTTTCTTTGATAGGGGAGCAAGGCATTTCTCAAGGGGGGCAACTAAAATACATATATGAATATGTTTCTCCCGACGCTTGTATGCATGGGCGGCGATCCGTCCTTGAAAGTTGGGGGGATATATTGTCAGTGTCACTATCTAAGCGGAACACCACCAGCCTTTCCAGGCTGTGAAACGTGATACTTTGACAACTGTCAGAAGCATTTCCAATCTAGTACTAACTAAGCGGAGCGCCACGATCAGTCGGCGCGGAGCGTAGAAAATTTTGGCCAAAAATACCCCCAGATCACTGGAAATGGCCCTTTCCAGGTTTTGCAAGGTGATACTGTGACAACTGTCAGAAGTAATTCCTAAAAAAATAAATAGGCCTATTGTAAAAAGTCTAGAAAAGGTAAAGTTTTCTGATTTCCGGATCTGCCTGGTTGATTTCATGGGGGATATAGTGTACAGTATCCCCCATTCAATTTCATGGGGGGATATATCCCACCCACCCCCCCCCCGATCGCCACCCATGTTTATATGCACTTACTGTGCCACAAACAGGTAAGTAAGCTTGTTTGCAAACAAAAAACAATATCTCCCTGAATATATCACCTAAAACAAAGTTTGTCCGAGAAGGAAAAGTCCCAATGACTAAACGACACAGCGGGAACGCAAAGCCTCCCACTAAACACCGTGGGTGAGTGGTATTCCACTAGAAGCCCTTCGAGGGGCCCCTAGTAGGGTCCAGGCCAACTCTCCTGTTGAACCTCAAAAGCGCAAATATATTAGCAAAACATTTCATGGCTGAATTATATACGTAATTTTCTGTCAATTTAATTTAAAGCACACTAAATATATGATCAAAAGTTTCACAAGTTAGTATTTTCTGCCATAACGAAAATCCTGGGACATGCAGAGATTGTACAGTAAACTCATGCCAGATTCAGTGATGAACATTCACCTTAAAATAAATTAATGTTTGGGTGGAGACGCGACACTTAATCATGACACTCAGTGTCACCATCAGTTGGTACGTAGCGTGCCAAGAATGTAGTTGCTAAAATATCTCCGAGATTGTTTGAAATGACTTTTACTAGGCCTTGCAAGATCTATTTAAATATTCGTTCATTTCGAGGTGTCATCATTTAGGAAAAGACATCCCAGTACGCAAAATAAGAGGCAACGTTTCAGGCCTATATTTCCTTTTACCAAAGGGGCATGCGTCCCTCAAAATTCGTAAACCCGTTCAACTTGGTTCAACTATTATTATTATTATTATTATTATTATTATTATTATTATTATTATTATTATTATTATTATTATTATTATTATT
>WURT03189614.1:0-10056 GCA_009936505.3 Holothuria glaberrima
GGAACGTTTCGTGGTTTTTGAATGAGCCCCGTGTGTTGAAGGAAGGGGTCAACCCCTTCAAACTCGCTAGGTTGATAGGCCGATTTGTCCTATATATAATGATGACGGCGTTTTTGGAGGAGTCGCTCTTGTTGGGTCTTGAGCGGCGTTTAAAAAGATCCAATCAAAAAACGGGCCGTGCGGGTCAAACAAAATAGTGATAACTTAGAATAATGGGAAAAATGCGTTTTTCAGCTTTGCATACGCCCTGAGGAGACATACTAGTCTGGTGCGCTTGTTAAACAGTACCGTTATTGGCATCAAGCTCCAGTAAGAAGGTGATCTGTCAATCATCCTTAACTTCATCTAGTATTTTGTCTTTGTGCCATTGTTGTGAAGCTTCACAAGACTAACCATGCATGTCTTTTCTAGTATATCTCTGGTTGTTCTCGTTTGTAATCTTGCATTTGCCTGAAGATGTGGTGGGCAATTCAAAATATCGCAACATGACATCTCTAAAGATATTCGCTTGTATCTCATTTATTCTATGGAACTAAAAATGGGCCCTGTGACGGCCCGTATATTCCACTGCGACCAAGTTAAGGGGAAACTGACTTCGGAACTGTGATCAGCGTCGTCGATTACCTCTAGGACGCAATTTTTATTAAATGTGAGGTTTCGATTTCAGCCCCTTCTGTAAGATGCCTTACAGATATTACCAGAGAATTTCAAGATTTCCTTCTCGTTTAGGAAGAACTTGAGGCATTCCTGCATAAATTATTTTACTTGTATGGTATCATTGAGTTTTGTTGTTTAAGTGAGTTATTTTGGGTCTTCTTTTAGTGGTTAGTGTTAGCTTAGTTGCTTGTTTTAACTGCTTTGTTTGGTTTTCTGGAATTTCTTCCAGAAATTCCCCGATGAAATCCTAAGGTACCTAAATGGAACTCTTTGGTGGCCCAAAGTCAATGGCCATCTAAGAAGTGATTAAAGAATAAGTCGGTTATTCCGTTTGTTAATTCGTCTTCTCTAAGTCTTTTTTCTTCTGTTCAGCTGTCGGGTATCAGTGCAGAACAAATATCCTTTTCCATTCCCAGATTTGGAAAAGAGGCTAAAGACCGAGGATACACTCACGTTCAAAGGATGACCAGGGAGGTAAATGGCGTCATTGAGAGTAGGATTGGAGGGATTAGTCCACCCTTGCCATGTAACCCCTCTGAGTACTAGCCAAAAAGAAAGGAGGAACCTCACAGAGTTGTAACCAAGTCTTTTTTCTCAAGTCAAGTCAAGTCCCAAGTCATTTAACTTCAAGTCAAGTCTCAAGTCATTTACCTTCAAGTCAAGTCACAAGTCATAATTTTCAAAATTAAAAAAATTAATAAGCCTGTATACTAGACTGCAGTTCCTAGATATGGAAATCAGGTTGAAGATCATAACAGATTTTAATCCAAACTTAGAAGTCACACCTGGCCTTTTTGGGGGGGGGGAGATTAACGAAACATTTACTGTCCATACTGTTTATTCTAAGGAACATCCAAGCAACAACTTCTTAGGACAGTTAATGGCAGGATCATATAAGCTTAAGCACTTAGTAGCTATCAACAATATGTTTAATAAGAAACTTTATATATATATATATAATATATAATATAACAACTTTTTCATTTAATTTAAGGTCGCCAAGTCAAATATGTTCAAGTCAAGTCAAGTCGCAGGTCATTTTGTCTTCAAGTCAAGTCAAGTCGCAAGTCATTTGTCTTCAAGTCAAGTCAAGTCGCAAGTCAAGAAAAAGTGCCACTCGAGTCTGAATCGAGTCCAAGTCAACGACTCGAGTCACTAACTCTGGGACCTCGTATAGTGTTTATCCATGATCAGCCCAGATAGGGTTCTCTTTGAGCCCAGATGACTTCCTCGCCCTTAATATTTTAAACAAATATTACTCATGCACTTGAGGAAGGGTAACTTTGATTGACTTTGTTCCTAGTATGTGGATGGCCCATGCACAGTGGATAATTCCTATCGATTCTAATGGAAATCAAAGGTCATGTATATATCACAATAAATCACACGGCAAAATCCTTGTAAACATTATACTTCAAGAAAATAAAACACGTATCGATCTTAGTCTAAGTATTAAGATGCCCCATAATTATATATGTCTCTAAATTTTGTTGGAGATCGAAGCTATTTTGAAGCCTAAAAGGGCAAATCTGAAATATTGGAAACATATTATTTCAAGAAGGAATACGTGTATGAACCTTATACTTCACATGTAGGTGCCCGATATAAATATATGATTTCGGCAACATTTGTTGGAGGTCAAAGCCCATTTGAGGTTAGGGTGGTCAAATAATGAAAACGTAAACATATCTCAAAAATAAGAAAAAAATACAACGTAGCACGTGGGAGGGCAATACTAAGTACGATTCCACTGTGATATTGGGGGAGTCAAAGGTCATCTGATGTCAGTGGAGGTCAACATGTGAAAACATTGTACACATGACATACTAAGAAAGAAACGTACACGAGCTTTATAGTTCGTGTTAAGTGTGGGGGTGCCCATCTTGACATTTTAGTCCCTGTTATTTTGGTCGGGGTCAAAAAGTCATTTGATATAACTCGAGTCCAAGCTGTAAAACCTTGTAAACTTAGACATGTTAATCATGACAAATGTGTAGATCTTATATCTTGCACTCAATGCCCAAACCTGAAACACAAATTTGAATTTAGACATTTTGTAGCATGCTATGAATCTGTTCTATGCCCTCGAATCTAACATTCTGTTCTTACCTATAAACACAGAGGTGTGTAACTTCACGATGAACCCGTGTCAATTTTTTGAAACCGCAGTGCTAAAATAACATTCCAGTGACAACTAGTTACTAAGCCTATTGACTTTCTGGTTCTATTTCAAAGTTTCCCTGACGAGTTGGATATTTATCGTCGAGCACCCTTACGCGGAAATCGAAATCATGCACACGATTTGGCATTTGACTTTGGCGTTTATTCCAATTGCATCTTACATACATGCAGGTGAGTAGTAGCCATGAAATATGCAACGAGTTTTTACGAACCAAAGATATGGAATTATGGATATGGAATTGAAATAAATGTCATTTATGACAAAGGGCATTGGAACAAATCCAAAAGCCCAGGTGTTATTAACATTAATTTAATTGTTATTAAGCATGTTTCATTGAAAAGAAAATCACATCCTTAAAAGTGTGTAAAGGAAACATGATGTTGTTAGCATGCGGTTGTATTTCATATTTTATGCTGAAAACTTTATTGAATTTTCAGCGTCATTAAAGAGTACTTTGCCTCCCATTGGTGCATACTCACTTGTCTAATTGCTCAAAGCAAAACATTGTTTTAGAAGTGATAAAAACACGTATGTGAAATTCATTTGGTTTTAAATTGTAATTTTTTTTTTTTTTTTTTTAAAGTGGAATACAATTTTCCATCTGATAACACGGTGTCAAGTACTTTGAAAAATTCATAAAGTACCATACACAGGGAGAGACAGCATAGTCGCCAAAAGTTCCAAAGAAGGCTCATAAACAGAGAGAGCAAATGGAGATATGCGTTTGCTATCAAACTGATCCCTCCTTGAAAAGGTGTACTAAGAATATTTATTACAGAAATCAAACTGCATCATGTAACAAACCAGTCACTGGCCCAAAGTGTGAGAAAAACGATGAAATATTGCATTACTATCCAATGCTTGCAAAAAGCAAAAGGGAACGATAATCATATCAATACTGTTACCCAGAGTTCGTTTCTTGTCTTTCCAAGAGAAAATTAGACAACTTATGCTGCTTTGCATTTTCTTACTTAAACTATGTTTATAGCCTTCGAAATTTACGAGTTTGCAGACTTTAATAGTTTTATTTATTTATAGACTAGTGTGTCATCTGGTTAGTCGGGTCCCCAACCCCAACCCCTATCATGTGCCAATCACGTCCTCCTGCCGATCATTAAGGTTAAACAAATATGTTCCGGTTGGAATGCAGTTATAGTGGTTTACACATGTGCTGCGGTATATTTAGTTTGGTAGCTGAAGGTAGACAGCTGTATGTACTATTGCTTCCTGTTATTTACTACTTATACCATCACCTAAGTCTACACCAGAACTGACCGTGATAGCAGACGATAGTGTGTTAGCCAGCACTATCGATAGAGTTGCAGTAGGCCATTTAAGTTGAGGAAATCTAAAAGGAGTCCGGCTCTGCCAGTGAGATGAGTAGCCACCAGTAAATTTTGCCCTGTCAGATGTAGCCTGATACGGAGCCCACGATGAATTTCCTGCGGTTACACTTCATGCAGGGCTGAATGTCACAAGCTGACCGTGGCAGCTCTGGATACTGCAACCGTTAAAGTGATTTGCCTTTCAGAAACGACTGCAATGCTAGGCCTAATTCTAGATATGCTAGTAATCTACGTGGTAAACGAGAAGTAAGCCTACAGTAAGCAGGTAAGGGTACTGCACGTTAAGCCGAAACACGGGATGACTTAATTGTTATTAATGTGTAGGTTGCGGGCTAAACAATACAAGTAAACGTGCTATGATCGAATACGGCCAGTGATATAACTGTAGTGAAATGTAATCTGCAATGCTCAGTATCAACCCTTGGGATAAAAACCCACCATGACGCCCTGCCTTATCGACTACTGCAGACGTGCATATTGGTCTGATGCAGCGGCAGTAAAATGGTGATGTAAATATCCCTACTTTGCGTAGGCGCAGGAGAATGAGGAAGAAAGGCAACGTCAAAATTGGTGGCCCCGGCAATGACTGGCCAACTTTTATGTCACCTTTGAGGAGTGAACTCATCGAAGAAAACATTTCAGAGCATGTGGCTTTCCGACTAAAGAATGTGCCCTGAACAGGTCAGGGAGATGCTTGGAAAAGTTCAACTACGCATTCGATTTTACCCGCAGCACGGTTAGATCTAACATTGAGATACCTTGCAGCTGGTATCTCATTATGAGCACATTTTCAAGTTGTAACGAGTATCATACTTTATTGTATCAACTAATTCAATAATATCCGTGAGTTTTGTTAAACTTTGCGATCACATGTGTTTGGATTGGGTATAATTATTATTTCATTTAACACAGGGGCTTACTCAGGCACGCCCGTACACATTAAGGATTTTGGAAGATGGGGGAGCCTACGACCACTTAGCTAGTTGATACGATATTTTCCACAAACGGAATGAGAGCCCCCTCCTCGTTCACAGGATTGGTCCTTATTCTATGGGGGTTGAAGTTCAAGGGGTTGAGGACCAAAACATCGAACTCCCTTTTCGAAAGAAAACTCCGTCTGAAATGTCTAAGTTTTGCAATTATGGTAAAGACAAATGGCTGCAGGATCCCCACCCTCCTCTCCACATACAAACATATGACAAAACATTAAACACCAATTGGCAACATCGATCTGGATCATTCTTTTAAAACTCCGCCGCAAACTAAGAGAGGCATATCGTCCCCTGGACGCCGTCGCGTTGTGTAAGGAGATTTGCTGCCCTAACGCACCAGACTCTTTTCCTCCGATTCTCCCTTCTCCTTTTCAAGAGAAAAATCATCTGTACGCTCCTGCCCAACAGAACGTATTCACTTTGATTCTTTCAACTGTAATCATGTAATTAATACAGAAGAGGCGACCCTCAAAACATCACCTTTTTACTAAGATATAAATCTTCGGGTTTGTATACTCAATGCACAGATCTATATATAACAACTTTGATAAGCAGTAAGAATGATAGTATACCAGAACCTTTCTTTTCAGTTCCAAAGATATATAAGTGCAAATTTCAGCTTTTAGGTCAGCAATAACACTACATTAATCGCATCGTGCCAGAGACATGCCAGATTTTGTAGGCTGTATTAGTCAGTGGCGCCCGCAGATAGCACCGGGAGGAACGTGTGTCCCCAGTCGAGTCCTGACATTTTCCAAAGCCTTTTCTTTTTTGATGAGCGCAAAAGACGTTTATCTTATAGATTTATGTTAGGGTGGGGTGAAGTGTGTTTTTGTTAGAGTGATGGATCTATTTTAATCAATTTCTAAGTTTTGTGCAACTTTCAAATTTCTCATTAGTATTTCGCAAAGTCAATATTTAAGCGCGCGCTCCCAACAACACCTCATCAATACCGTGATGTCTCAGACGTATTTGCACTGCTAATTGGTAAGGGCTTTAGATTAAGGCCGATTTTTCGTGCAGGAGTGATTACAGAGGAGCACAACACTGCAAGATTGCGGAACAGTTCAATTCAAGAGATGGCATATTTCAAGAAAATTGAAAGCCATTTTGAATTACCAGGCAAAAGACTCGCCGTCTAATAAGTATAGGCCCACATATTTTGTTACAGAATTGAGGGTTTCAGCCCGGGGCATAGATTGCATGAGAGTTTGCCTTCCGCATCTGCTGGTTATAGGGCAATAACTTTGGACCAACTTGCTCTACCGAAAAGACCAGAGTTACATCTCCAACCTATTTAGGCCCGCAACAAGGGAGGCCCCTAGAGAAATCTAGTAGCATGGGCAGCCTTAACAGTAACATTTATAACTTGATGTGAAAGATTGGAAGTATTTATTTATCGTTATACACTTTTGTAAAATGGCTGCTATGTCATGGCTAAAATATCACTAACTAGTGAGAATTTCTAAAGATGTTATTACTGTATTAAAAACATTTGCCATAGGTAGCACTATTTTGCATGTCAGTAATTGAACACAAAAAGTTCTCAGGGGAACAGTTGCCACGCCTCCACTGAGACGTGCACACTCGTCCCATAAACCCAGCCAAAAAGAATTAAGAGAATCGTTCAACATATGATCACTTCGAAAATTTACCCAAAATTGAACCATTTGCATCTACGCTACCTTACACGAACAAACATTTCTCAAGGGGGAGGGAAGCACCCCTCCCCTTAGACCCCTCTCTTAGGACGGCACCTGCAAGAGCGGACGAATAAAATATCCGCTGATTACTCTGACTTTACGGGAGTATCTGGGGCTGGGATTACAACATAATCTTCTGATTTGCCCTCCAATCACCAATCATGACGGCGTCACTGGTGTAAGTGATTGCATGAAGGTAAAATGTGACAGAAGGACTGCACTGTTGCCAAAAGTCATTTCCAAATCATAGACACTTCTTAAATATAGTTACCGCAAGAATTTGATGAAAAAGGGGAAAAGAAATTAAAATATGTATGCTAGCTTCATTTGGCTATGGCACTTCGGGCCCATCGTTTACACTGATTGTGACAATTTATAAGAGTTATGGCAGCTCAGGGCGTAGCAAGTAAGTGGATTGGGTGGATAATGTCCAGGAACCCAACGAAAGGTTCTGGGCCGAACTATGATGCTTAATTTTTGTACGTAGGCCTAGAATTGACTTTTGCATAATTGTAAATCATAATTGTAAGTATTCGGGTGGATGGTCGGAGTAGGCTAATGCCATTGGGTTTGTGACACCATTGTTTTGGGTCCTTTAATGCTCCTTGGTCATAGGCCAAGAGAGTCATTACGTTCCTGTTACAGCTCAAGGCATGGATCCGACCTACGAATATCTACGATTTCAGTGATGCTCTATGCGACTTTGTTTGCGACTTCTCACGACATCCCACGACATGGATGTGGAATCCGCAAGAATTACGAACATGTTCAAAACTGTTCGACATCAAAGTGACTTCCCACAAATTACCACGACTACAAGAATTTCCACGACTCCATAAACCCACCCTTCACACTGTGCGAATTTTTCATATGGCGAACGGAGTCTTCAGACATCTTGAGAAATCGCTTTCATGTCGTAGATCAAAAGTCATGCAGCTGTAGTGTACACAAGAATGTGAGTTGGATATGGGTTTATTAACAGCTGTAGAGTTTTGACTTTATTAATCTAACCTATGCTGAAATGCTTTTTTGGAATGCAGAAGAAAAGTTCACTTAAAAATGGGAGCGCTTAAGTACCCGGCTGTAAACACTTCAGTTGTAAACTACAATAGAGCCTGAAAATAGATTTCTTAAATAAGTTCCTTCATTATAAAAATTTAATTGCATAAGCAGCCTAATATTAAAGAGATTACGTTTTCCGGAGTAAATCGGTTGAGTTCACACAAAGTCATATATTGTAGTAAACTAGAACTTCTCTTTTTGCGCTTTCTAACGAAATCATCTCGTAGTATATACTGGAAAGATGTCTACGACACGCTAATTCAGAATTTTTCTTTTTCGTAGGTGGGGATTTAAAACACTGCTCTCTTCACAAAATTAATTCTCTGGAAGCTGGCTGTGAGGGTATCATAGAATGTGTTTGCCCCGAGGCAATATCGCTGTATTGGTACTTTGGAAATGACACCACAGATGTGCCTCCGTTTATTTTTATCGACAATTCTGGAAAACATGGACCTGGTTACTTATCTGGGGAGTACGATGTGGAAGTAAACGGTTCCCTTGTGATAACAAACGTTTCATCAGAACATCGTGGTGTCTATGCATTGGTTATAGTTAAACCTGGGAATCCCGAGCCACAAACGGAAAAATGTACTGTGAATGTTTACGGTGAGTGAACAGTGACGTGTCCACTGTGTCTCGAGAAGAGTAAGGGATAACGAAAAACAACACATTTGTAATCATCGGTAGACTTATGTTAGTCAATAAATTGGTATAAAATTCAGCTTTTGTCATTTGCTCTCATGAAAATTTTAAACTCTCGGGCATCTTCTTTAACTGAAAGGACATCTACGTGGTCTTAAAGTAGAGGAAATCAGAAAAATAAACGTTTGCATTCGCGTTGTCGTTAGTGTTTGTCTCTTATTTACGAAAAACTATTTAACTACAGACTTCAAGAGCAAAAACTGTGAAAGGGGTCATACATCGTGGCTTAATATCCAATGTTGAGACGAAGTATCAGATGAAAGTTTTGAAGTTCCAGCATAAGGTTCAGTATATTAAGACTATCCTCAACGCCAAATGTCACATTTGCCATGAACACATTGAAAGCAGATATTTTTACAGCATATATGAGATTAGTAGAGATCGAGTGCCTATTCTAAATTTTATATTTAGTTTTTGAATGCCTTACCTTGAAAGAAAACAATATATGTCGGGACAGGTCAACCAGCATAAGTTAACCAGATGCCAAAAGCTTAATTAATCATAAGAAGTTTATCTCATGATAGGAACAGTGACTCCTTTTTTTTATTTCTTGCAGAATGAGAAACGAATCTGTGCGAGTGTGTGTGAGAGTGAGTTTTGTATGTGTGTGTTTGTAGTTTGTGAACATGTTACCTCTACATAGGAATGATGGATTCTTTTCATGTGTGGTATACTCTTCTGTTCGTATGAGGGTCAGATGTCTTTTGTGGTCAAAAGAATAAACTTGTGACAACATTACAAACGATAATATCTCAAGAAGAATATCTCTGAGGGATAAATCTCGTTGCGACAAGGAATCATTTAGCTTTTGTAGGCCCTTGGGCTTTCTGAAATATTTTATAAATAATTATGCCGTTTACTGAATAATTTAAGAGTCTAACTTTGTGCAAAGGTAAAACTGCACACAGGGTTTAGATTTTACAAACTAACTCAAGTCATGTACTCCAAAATGTCTGGTGCATAGACAACAAAAATCGATTAAAGAATAGTGAGCTATGCCAGAAAGTATCATTTTAGATTTTTATTATAACACTAATAGGCAGCAAAAAGAAGACAGGAGAGGCATACTTCGGTTTAAATGAGCTTTGGGTTTGCACTTGTTATATGTAAACTCTGTTATCATGCACGCTTTCATATGTTTTCTAGAACCTGAGGAAACTGGCGTTATGAGGACATCTAACTATGACCAGACAAGAAAACCCGATAATGCTGAAAAAGGAACCACAATCGCGACGGTAAATAAGTTAGCATTTGCAGCTACCTTTTTAATAACGTAAATAATTTGCGTAGACTCAAAGTTTTGCCCATAGCCATATCTAACACCGTATTATTGTGCATCACCTTGTGTGTCTCACTACTCTGGATATCATATGTTATGAACTTAAAGAGATTTCTCAATTATTCTTCCGTCT
>WURT03189636.1:0-10055 GCA_009936505.3 Holothuria glaberrima
ACCACCGTTGGCCCGCCGGAGGCAAGCCGCCACCATCCCACCGTCGGCACGCCGACTTTTCACCACCGTCGGGCCGCATGCGGCATGCCGCAGTAATCCCGCCGTCGGCATGCCGACTTTTCAGGGCCGTCGGGCCGCCGGCGGTAAACCAGCGGCACGCCGCCGCCGTGCCACCGTTTAACCGACGGCCGCCCGCCGGCATCTTGCTATGTGGGATAGTATGAAGCTGGTGAAGCATCTCTCTAGGCTTGACATCAGAAAGTTAAGCTACTCTCATAGAGTTGTCAATGAGTGGAACAGTCTGACTGAGTGGGTTGTTAATTCCACTGCTGTCAATTGCTTCAAGAAAAACTTTGACAAGTTTTATCGTGACTGTGGCAGAATTTGATTGTGGTAGGTGGGATTTTGTATGGGTATTTGGTTTGGTATGGTTTTTGTTTTGTGTCTGGTTTTCACAGGGCATCTTATGGGGCTTTTGCCCTCCTTTGCCCTTTAATTTGTTATGTTATGTTATGTTAAAGGTCTGTGGACATGTAATTAATTCAGTTGTTCCACTCAACAAAGCTAGATTAAGATCCTCTGATCAAAAATCTGTTGGAATTATTTGAATATATTTTACCGTTCTCAAGTTTGACCATTGTTAGGAATTGTTCATTAGCTATGCAAAAATATGACGTGGAGTGTTGCAAAGTGTCTGTATTTCTTTTGTTAATCCGTTATAAATTATCTGTTAATTACATAATAGCTAGTTTGTAGTTTGGTGTTTAATGTGAATATTTCCAAAGAACTAAATAGCTACTTCCAAAATTAACCCCCCCGTATCCCAAAATTACAGCTGTCCTTGCAATGAAGGCTAAACTAACAAATGATAACATTACACCCAGTTGCCAGGTCCCTCTCTGTACGTTACAAATTTGCATAAGTTATGTTATGTTATATGATAGCAATCCTTCTCCGGGGCCCGAGACCGCCTGTTATGTCCCCATCCGACGGACGTGAGTGTATCCCCAGTCTTTAGCCACTTTCCCAAAGGCTGGGAGGGGTAGAGGTTTCTTGCAGTGCACCACTGCTCAACAGCTGAACATACACACAGCTCACATACAACTTCCTGGCCTCCTGAATCGGACAACTTCCTGATTCGGACAACTTCCTGAATCGGACTCCTTTCTGAATCGGACTCAGAGTACCAGGCCCAATTAAAAATCACTAATTTAACCCCCCCCCCCTCAGCATAACTATGAAAAGCTACTGAACAAGAAAATTTCAGTCCCCAGAATATTTCCAGTGGTTCCACTGGGATTTGATCCAGGGACATCTAGTTTGCAAGGCAGTATACTCAACCACCAAGCCAACTCCACACTATATTAACAAAAAGCGTCACCCAGAATTAGGTGGGGGAGGGGAGGAGGGGAGGAGGGGGAAGGGGGACTCGTGCTACCTGGTGTGCTCCAGTGTGCCTCTCAAATGACATTTTGGGTACTAAAAATCACATACAAACGATTTGGACACGAAAAAAAGAAATCGTTTGAAAATCCCAATTTGGGGACAGATGGTATCAAAGCAAAACTAGAACTTAAAAATTTTGATAGTTTGCGACCGATTTGTAATAGAGAGTGAACGGAAAAGGTAGAAGAATTTCAACTGCTAGAAAAATGGGGTTCGGACCCCTTGGACCCCCTGGATATGCCCCTGGTTTAACGACCGTGACCAGCACAGGTGAAGACTTTCAATTAGAAAGCTCTCCACAAATTTCCAGTTTTTTTTTTTTTTTTTTTTTTTGCAGTGAGATAGCAATTGAAGCAAATTCCTGACGAAAAAGGCCATTTTGGGGGCAATATTTGCGCTAGGGGTATTTTTTTCAGTATCATATTATCTGAAAGGGGTGGTCAAGTTGGTAATACACAAAAAAAAGTTTGATCTCTCATGAAATGAGTAAAACTGAAACATTGTGTTTTTTTTATTTTCATTTGAAGTTAACCGTCTGTCTGGTACCATAGTTCAGATTTCCTAGACGTAACGGGCAAATCTCATCATCCCAGACAGTTCCAGTTTTCCCAACTATGCAGCCTGTAGCTCCTCCCATAACTGTATAAAGCTCCTCCTTGTGCAGACACAAACTTATTTTATTGCAAGACTATAATGTGTAATCCAAACACTCTTTCTGCATTGTGTGGAATGTGAGCTACATATTTGCATTTCAAACTTTGCAGTCAATCAAAGACTGAGTAGTCACCAACTGAGAATTTTGATCCCCCACACTAAAATTATACTTTGGGTGACGAGTGTCTGTCTTTAATGTAAAAAGCAGCGACGACTCATATGTAAGCTCGGGTATAATACATACACTTCCCTGGAGAGATTTTATGAATAAATAAGTTGCACTCATTTCTTTTCTTAAAGGAAAAATGCAGTCACCCTTATTTGGACTATGCATAAATGAGTCATGAAAATCATGTGTTTTTCGCTAATTTGTGAAATTTACGAGGACTAAGTCCTTGGTTTACTTGAATATGAAATATTTTAGTTCTGAAATATTATGAAAGATATTTGGAAGAGAATAAAATAACATTTTTGGGATATAGCTATTGTTTCAAAATAAGTTTTGAGCTACTGCTGATGCCCTTTTAACTGACAGTTCGTAAAATGTCAACTGTACTGTACCTCCAGTCCTTCAGTAGGTCTACGTATCTTCCCTAGCACCCAATCAAAAGCAATTCACTAAATTATGAGAAGTTTGAAACTTTGGCCAAGATAGAACTATATTGCACCTAAGCCATCTTAAACGCACAACTTAAAGATAGCTCAGATGAGAAGGGAACCCCTTCACTTTAGCCCCTCTCCCACGACGGCACCCCAGGTTTGACCTAACCTCAGTTTACCACAGTTTATGACGACTTTCTGAGTTTATCAAGGAGGGATTACGACATCATCTCCTGTGTTTCCCCATCCCTCCTTATGGTCACCTAGTCCTGGGGGAGGCATTGTTTCACTCAAATGTTTGTGATTTTTTTTAAAGTCTCATTGCAAAACTACATAGCCTCGAAGGAATTTGGAGAAGGAGAACCCCACCCGTATTGTACATGAAATTTCTTTTTAAATCTCATTGCAGGCAAAACTTCAATGAAGGAATATTTTCCATTAGAGACGTACACCTGATGAAGTGCACAGTATTCCTTTGCCCTGAAAATTTTCGTATTTTAGGCCTCTGTGTCACTCCTACAGTCCAGCACTGGTTGTGTAACCACAGTGAAGTCTAAGGGTACAAACCCCAATAAATGGGTCGAACAAATATAACTGTTTCTGGCATATTAAAATGAATATTACTCGGACTACACTATATAACAATGGGATGTGTTGGATTAGTCTATTTTAGCCCTCTCTGCGGGCACCACTTATCAATAATGTATCCGCTTACTACTTCTTACAGGGAGCTTGAGCAAAATTATTGTTCCAAATCCTCTTAAAAACTCAACGTCATTAATCTACCAAAACGCAAGCCTCCATCCCTTGTGAATTATCAAATTGACAAGCCGAGGCCTTGTATGGTTAGAATTAATTCTGAGGAAGTTTGTAAGTGAAACGTTGTAATCAAGTTAGGTCTCATGAAATGCCATTTGATGAAATTTAGAGGCTTAAAATTGTGCTGTGCACCTACATATGGCCGAAAATTATCCTATTATTTATATTTTGGAGTAATAAAACAATTAGAAAAATCTTTAAAGAGGGTACGTTGCTCCTCACCCCCTTCGCCACGCGCCTGTATCATATTACGGGAAATGGCAAGTTCCATGTCTTGCAATTTGCATTAAACAATCTTATCTTTTTTAAATGTCGGGAATTTACATAGATCGATGTGATAAAATATTTTGTTTTAAAAATATCTTGGGGAGGGGTGAAACTGACACTGTTGCGCACGTCCATGCGCTTTTACATGGTTGCCACAAAAAGAGAGGTCTCCACTTGACAATTAATTACTCCCCCTAACAGACTGGGTTGTCTATACGTAAGCGTCTAATTGTTGGGTTTTTTCACTGTGAATTTTTCCCTAATTCGCTGCCTTTAAATAAACTTGCAATGAATGTTTGTATATTATAAGAAAGTGATCATTAACCGGCCGCAGTTGCAACGAGAATAAGTTTTCCATTACTCCTCTGCATGAGCCTAGGATGTATGGGAACAGTGAAGAAGTTAATCGTACTGAGAATTCTTTCAGGTGGTATGATAGTATGCTGTCAGCTATTTTGTAACTGCCCGAACTGATGGTGGTCCATTTTACCGACAGGCCCAGAATACACGGATTTCTCCCGTCCTTATGTATACTATTTATATCATGATGAATTTATATTATTTTGCATCCGAAACCAAAAGGCCGATTCAAGGCCGGTTTATGCCTCCAAATTTTCAGGGGCTATAAAGACAAAAGAAATGTATGGTCACCCTTTGGTCACCCTTTGCTCTTCCGAGCCAGTTGACTCAGAGTTGAACATTGTAATGATTTACACTGTAATCAGTGGCGGACTGACCCACCGGGAAACCGGGAAATCTCCCGGGAGCCCCACCCTTTTCGTCTTATACCATTGGTCCATGCAGCGATTTGGTAGGCTGGATTAACTAATAACCTTAAGTTGGTTACCTATAGTTTGAGCCCCTGAACTAAATGTGGAATTCACTACAAAAAATGCGATTTTGGGACAAAATTCATGACCAAACTGAAAAATCATTACTCGCACAAGAACAAAGCTATGGACACGCTTTTTACGCTGGCTAATTCTGCACGAGAAAAGCCGTTATAGATATTCTGCATTCGCGCGCTCTTCATAACATTTAACTACCTGTAAACGGTGGCCCCGGTATAACTCCAGACGATTTTCGGCCAAAAATGATCCCAAAGGTTAAAATAATTAACGTATTTTGTTGCCTGTAATATTTTTGTCCCAAAATTCCAAAAAACTTCGCGCGCTACGCGCCCTGTCTGTTCAGTTGCGTTTGCTTTAAAATCGTTTCAGGTATGTCTACTCAGTATGTTGGATACATAAAGGTAAAGATTCTTCAATCAGTTTATTGTTGTTCCATGTAGGCGTGACAAAATCGATTAGAAGTTCTATCTTCTCTTTTTAACCATTTAAATGATTCTTAATTTGAACGAAACATCAAGGTAAACATATTTTTTAAGAAACGTAGTGTCTCGGTGCTGATTCCACTTGACTAGTCTATCGGCGTCTTGATTTTGCTCTTAATGATAGACACCCATACTCCAAGTACATTTTTTGGTTGGAAGAAAGCAAAAATCCTCAATTGGTGAATGCTCTTTGCTATACACCAAGGTCAAAAGATGCAGAGTAGCCCACAGTGCGCAGAATCCACAGAGAATGTACTAATAACATGTTATGGTCTTGTATGCCCAGCAGGATACGATGTGCAATAAAGTAGGTGTATGTCTATTCAAGGGGAGGGGCGCAAAACGGTTTTGGAAGGGGCTACTGTATGAGTAACTTAGTCGGGAGGATTGGAACTATCTGAGATGAAGCTAGAGGGTCAGATTCGTTCATAGAAACCAACAATTTGTACTTTCATTTTAAGAACCAAATATCTTCAAGTTTTCTTCAACTTGACAAACCCCATATTCTTCGGCCCGCTTAGCGCGCCTAAAGTTTGGTTTTCGACATCTCTTCGGAATCCGTCGCCTCTGGCGATATTCTTTCACCACCCCTTGCTGAGTCTGCTTAAAAGTACAGGTTTTACCGTGGTAAATAATCTTCCGGCGAAATTTTTTGTGAAGTCCTTACAATCAAAAGTTGTATCACCAATAAATTAGCACAAAAATCCAGGCAACTATTCTAGTCAAAGCTAGGTGAAACGTAAAAGTTGGATGCAGGGCATCAAGGGTTTTTACGTAGCAAGTACTAGCAATCTTATACCTTGAATGATATTCATAACGTGAGGAATATATGGTATGAAGCTAAATTTACTAGTACCACGAATTTGTTAAAAAATGTACTCTTCATGCAAAAAAATCGTTCAATTAAAAATACGAAAATTACCATCTGAATTGTGAACTGTGAAGAGCGTGGTGTGCTCTGATTTTCATTCTTAATGTATAGACCCTACAAAAATTATAATTGACTACCCCAAACCTACCTTATGGCAGTCCCTGGTCCCATCCCCTTTGGCAAAGTATTCAGCTCTTCACCTACGCTTGCGGAGCTGAAGGAACATCGAAGTGACCATAGCCTTGTTTCCTTCACGTATAGATACTTCCCACGTCTCCGCATTGCAAGAGGAGGGGAAAATTCCCACGAGAAGAGCGAAAATTTTGCACGCATCACGCGAATGTGCACATGTAAAACCGATATCTCTAAGCTATATGTGGTAGGCTTGAGATATCATTCACTGTATAGTTACCGCAAACATTTATCATATGGTGGCAATACTGACTACAAACATAATCTTCTTCTGTGCCCCCCCCCATGCGGTGCCGGTGTCCCCTATATCAGAATTGCTTGCTACGGGCCTGCATTTAGAACCCCGGCACTACCCCCATGCACACACAATTAAGCGCAAAATGAAGTATGATATACTAATTACCATTTTGGTTTTAATAACGTGCGTTGGGGCCCCTATGGGTCAGATTTCCCCACAGGAATTTCCTCAATAGTCCTCCCTTGACTGTAATATCGCTTAAAGATGTCTTGCATAACCATTGGTCCACCTGCCAAGGGAAATACGCAGTTAAAGTGATTACTCTAGTGACAAATACACTAGTCCACCTCCAGGTAAGTCCTGGGGTCAACAAGTTAAAACCGTACGAGTATGACCCCATCTCTCTCCTGAGGCCAGTCAATTGTTCACCATAGCGCTTTAAAGATATTACAGTTGAACAGATTGAACACTGTTCAACTCTACTGTGTCCGTAATTGGCCAGGCATAGCATGGGATGACACATATGGATCATAGCTTCAGTAGCGGGTTAAATTTTAAAAGTATAAAGGCTGGTTCATACTTCGGTATAACGCTGTAAATCAGTATGCTAGCTTCAAGCAGGTTTATACTTCAAAATTGTCTGTCGCTGTAAAGCTATGGCAGCCATATGAAGTCATCCCTTGCTCTTCCGGGTTAATCACGGACACAACTCATAATTGAGTAGTGTTCAACATTCATAGCTTAATACAGCGCTGTACTGTCTGTGAATAGCCCAGAAGAGCAAGGGATAACCATACACGGATGTTATAGCCTTAAGGCGCAAAAAAATTGTAAGCAAATAAACCAGCCTAAACTGTTGCTCCTCGACTCTCGACAGGTAATTTCACTTAAGTACATAAGACTTTATTGCGGCCATTACACAAACAGAACCTGAAATCGCATACACTGTGACTCATTTTTGTAACAAAACACACACAAACACACATGCACACACAATCATTTACCTGAAAACAAAATCAAACCAATTACCAAACCAACCAAAACCATAAAAAGAAAAGACAAAAATTGCAAACGTCCCTCTGTCTCCCCCCCCCCCTTTTAAAAATAAATAAGGGTAACTTTTTCCGAAAGCCAAAAAAAAAAAAAATTCTGGGAAAAGATTGTTAAGAAAGACGAAAAAGAAAAGTTTTCAAAAGTTAAAAAAAAAGTTTGCCAGAAATCCTTATCCAACAAAAAATTTTCTCCGAAAAGGAGGATATTCCGAAGGAAAGAAAAATCCAAAAATTAAAAAAGGGAGGACATTAAAAAAATCTAACGAGCTTTTTTTAGTGTGGAATCTCAAAATTTTGCTTTTTATTTCGGAATTTTTACTTGTTTTCCAACATCTCGTTTCATCATCTTGGAAAAATGCCTTTTGGTGCTATTCCTTTTTTCGTCTTAATTTTAAGGCAGTGGCGTTGCCAAACTTTTCCAAGTTGGGGGGGGCACTGGAGGCCAAGGGGTCCACCGGAGGGGCACACCAAAACGCAGTATGTTGTGTGATCGCCGGCCTGGGGGAGGGTACGTGGCCCCCTCCCCTTTGAAAATTTTTGAAAGATTGGGTGTCCTTACATGGAATCTGGTAAGACATTTGCTTTCGAAGTAACATTTGTGTTAAAAATTTACGTATTTTTAGGAACTAAAAAAATGGCAACAGTGAGGGGGAGGGGGATGGCCCTATGGCCTCCCCTGTCAACGCAACTGGTAGGCCACAAAAATATAAATCACTATTTGACCATTGTGTTAGCCTTACTCACACTAACGATTTAATGATGGAGAAAATAGGGATAGTCAATCATGTTCTGAATGTGTGCACTGAGCTTTATTGGATACGCGTTGAAAAAGGTAGTGAAAGTGGCATTTTTTTACAGTTTTCAACATAACGGTTCCGGCTAAAAGATAATCGATGTGGGAATTTTATTGAAGGGAGAGGATTCAAGGCCTCGGTAGTCTCATAGCTTTTGAAAGTAAAGGGTTGAAACAATAACTGCAGATTGCTTACATCTCCAAATATATGCTGTCCTCATACAGTCAAACAAATAGATGCACGCCTCAAAAAACAGTTTTGAGAACAATTTGTGCAATTTTAGTCGCGAAAGTGGGGCCTCTTTTTCATATGAACATTGCGTAAATGGTGTGTTTGTGCATACTTTTTTCATACCTAAAATCTCATTGGGGCACCTGGGCACAGCTAATCTGGAGGGCACGTGCCCCCTGCCCCCCTTGGCGACGCTACTGTTTTATAATATAAAATTTTCTTTGGTTTTACATAAAGAACTTCATAGAGCGTTTACCGTGGATAACTTTGAGACAGAATAGTAAGCTAGAAGCATTTTTGAGTTTCAAGAATTAACCAAATTTCAGATATTTTGGCGTGATCAGACAACATACCCAGGACAGCTAGAGCCCCAGAAAAATTCACATGCCTCACACAATTCTCATCCTGGTTAATTCCCACCCAGGATACACAGGGCCTTTTTTTACATACATACTGGGGGCCATGGCCCCCAGTCCCATACACATCCCCCACTCATTTGCCCCCCCCCCAGTATCAGTGGTCCCTTTTTTCGGGAAATTTTTATTTCAAACGTGTAAACATTGCCCAATTTTATGCTGACAGGATAGGGGACAGTACTAAACTATACTTCACTCAATGAAGAAAATAAGCATAGGTGGCACCAGCCTGGACTACATGCAAGGGCACCTAATTTTTCAAAAATTTCCAAAGTTGATGCCGCCTTTATTTTAGTTCCTAAAAATACGTCAATTTTTTTGATACAAGTTTAGCTCCAAAAGGTAGCATATATGGCACCAGATTGCATGTAAGGACACCCAATTTTTCAAAAACCCCTCCCCTTAGACCCCTCCCCCAGGCCAGCAATCACACAACACACTGTTTGGCCCACTACACGAAAGAGGGCTGGTCATATGACCCGGGCGATCTCTCGTGCCCGCTTAAACGCCGCCTTGGATGGAAAAATTCTTCCCAAGGTGTGCATCGAAATGCCCTTCCGGTGTGTTTGGAAACAAATAGCCCACCTTGAAAAATATGATCGCCCGTGTGAAAGTACAATGCTAAAAACATCAGAATATTAGGCTACATGAAGATTTATAAAAGACCCCAAAAAGATCTTCGGCAACTTACGTAGCGAACACAGCCGGCCGTACAATCTGACAATATACAGTAACATTGACCTAATGTTATGTACACTGCCACAGTACAAGTACATATAATCACATACAGTTACTACGTTAGACAATTAAAATATTGTTTAACTTTTACGCCACAGAGCTACAGTATGTAGTATAGTAGTATAGGTCTGTGGGTTACGCAAAAAGGCCAAATTATAAAAAATTATACGTGAAATTTGGCTTTTCTAGGGCCAAACAGAATTCAGTGTTTTAGCAAGCAAATTATACTTCGTGATTGTCGCACAACTGGCTCAAGGCATTTTAAATAACATCTAAAAACTTTAATTCCATGAGTTTTTTCGCACATTATACTTGACTCACAAGAAGGACAAAAAGTTTTGAGATTAGATTAAACTTGTCACTGCCATTTTCCCGACTGAGGCCTCGGCCCGACTATGTACCCT
>WURT03189647.1:0-10054 GCA_009936505.3 Holothuria glaberrima
GTTATGATTTCAAAAAATTATATCTGGCAATATAAAATGGGCCAACACCTTCAGTCCCTTTTCTGAAGTAGCTGTCGGCATCAAAAGCATGCTGAGAAAAGAACAAGTGAGAGGGGCTTAGGGTTTAGAGTATATCACAAAAAATAGGTCAAAAAATGGGTCAAAATGTCAAAAATAAGCCCAAAAAGTGCCTAGTAGAAAAAAAATCATAGCTCTGCAACGGAAAGTCTTGATTTTTTTCATTCAAACACCAAAATGTTCGTACAAATTTCCTTATCAAAATCATGCAGTAATTAGAGCGGTATTTTGGTATAGCATCATCTAGACTGCTCAAACGAGGTCCTCTCTTATATGCACACACTATAATGATAACTTTACTTTGAGCATTGTTGTTTGTGACATAAACAAGCCGTAAAGGAACCAAAAAGGATGGGAAACAGAGGCAATTGCCCTAATTTTCAGGGCTATACGTCAAATAACCTTTCAGTATCCAAACCCTTGTAACAAGCTAGCCATCTTGCAAGATCCCAGACTGGTACGTAGTGCATGTACCAATGTAGGTCCAAAGTGTTAGGCTACGTACTGTATGTATGTATAAATGCAGGCCTAGGCTACTATATGATTACATATATCATAGCGAAAACCACCTGCCTTGACTAAAGTAGTTGTATCTTCGTCATTTTAGCATGAATTTTCACAAATTAGGTATCAAACAAAAGAGGAAAGTGTGGCCAACATGCCCCTGCAACATATAATGAAACAAGGATGATTTGCATGGGGTATCCATGGAAACACAAACAATGGGTATCTGCCGTGCTAATTTGCATATTTGCATAATTAATGAGACACATTATCAAAAAATAATATGCTACATTGAATCCTCAAACTCTGAACTTTCCAATGATATAAAGGTCTCTGTACAAAATATTCTTCAAAATGTGCCAAAATATCAACTAAAAACCTTCTCCCTCCTGCCCTCTTTGTATGTACACAGAGGGTTGCAGAAAAGGGTTAAAGAATTCCATATTGAAAGGCACCAAGTCTATTGACAAAAATATGAAGGCCCTGGCCTGCTTGACCTCTGCTTCACTCCAGCCTTGAAGCAGCTATGTTAATGTAGTTGTTGAGTAGAAGGCAATCAGAATTCAAAATTTTTATAAAAACAAAATTGCTGTACCAATGTTAGGGATGGTTGATGTTGCATTTGTGTGACACAGTGTTGTTTTAGTTACTTTCACCAAAGGGACACTTGATTAGCAGTGTGAAGGGATACCATTTAATGTGTTAAGTGTAGATTGCAAATCCTCCTCACGGACAACCATTCAATGTCCCTTTCAGGAAGACAAAAGTATGATCCCATCACTCTACCAGATGCTGGAAAGGGTAGAGCAGCATTTTTGTATATCAGTATGGACTTGGTACTACACGTCATCTCATTTCATTTCAGAAATGAAAGCAAGGGAGAAGAAAGTCACATTTGATGAAGAGGTAGAAGTTAAGACAATAGAAGCACCCGAGGTGGTGGAGATTAACGGTGATTTAATGGATCAGTGTTTGACAGGGTTACAGAATGCTGACCCAACAGAAGAAAGGCCGGACCCTCAAGAACTCTTAGTCTTGGAAGGTGAGGTTAATCCTTCTGAGGAGGAGTTATGCAGGCTTTCGAACTCTTTCTTATCAAATTCTCTCCAACTCCTACTTTTAATTGAATACTACCTTATCGTACTTTATTTTGACTTGTCATCTCTCAAAATTAAATAAATTAGAAAAAAAAAGTGTATTTTATATTTCCTATAAATTATTAAAAAGTTATAAAATGTTATCAACATAGATAAATGTTGATGTAAGCTACTCTATGAAGAGTGTGAAAGTTCTACTTTAGATCTTTACTCTTTTTCCTCTTTAACAAAGTATAGAGATCCTACTTTTTACCTGGCTCTGTTTGAAAGTGAGTTATAGTTTCATTGAAGATTGGAAGAAGTCATAAAAATTTTGTAGAAAAGTCTTTAACTGTGATAAGAAGAAGAATTCATCAAAGACTTTCCAGTGGGTAACTTCACACATAACCTAGTCTCTCAAGGACAAGATTGGCATTGAGGAGTTTTATTGTAGAATTTTAAAGGTTAGAAGTTGCATACAGTCAGCATTTGATTTTTATTTTATATTAATTTCCGATTAACAGAATCGTGTAATCGCATGGCACCACTCATCGACCAGGAATTGGAGGGTATCGATAGAGATGTTGCTGATTACAGCGCCCTCAACCGTAAACTATTGGATGCCTTTTCCATGTACCATGAGCTAATGAAGGAAGCCCCCGTCTATGGATATTCACTCCATACTAATCCCATGCAATCCATGTTTCCTAACCAAGGGATGCCTGCATCTGGGCCACCCATGGGTCAGGTAAGCCAGATTTCCTGAGATTCAAGATTAACGGTCGGGTTTGTTGGTTTTCAAGATCTTGCAGGAAGATTGGGTTTGGTGTGAAAGAAGAGAACTGAATTGAAACAACTTTATCTAACCTATACTCATCATATGCAGGTCATGACAGCTGTATACAACTTATCATTTTCCCTTATCCCATTTTCAGTACCCAGGACCTCAGCAACTACCACAACAGTACCTTCCCCAGGGTGCACAGGTTGGCCAGCTGCCTGGGGGTGTGCAAGGCGGTGTCCCTGTAGGTCAATATGCCAGTGGAGGTCCCATGCCAGGGATGAACCAGGTCCCTCTTCCTCAAGGTCCAGGTAGTATGGACCCTACTGCTATGTATTCATCAAGGTGAGTTGTTGTGTTGTCCGTATTTGTCATGCATGGTCAACCATAATTTCTACAGAAGGTTACCTTTAAAATTTGTCAGGCTCCAAAATTTGTAATTTCCTCATTGTATATAACATTTAGGCAGGAGTAAAAAACATGGGCACAAAGACAGTCTCAGATATATACAGTGTATTTACTGAAGAAAAATTGGAAAAAAAAAAACGATTCATTTCTAATCTCATGAAATATTGAGAGGTGGAGTAGGTCTCTACATCCATTTTTTTCTGGTGTTGTCCATTAAGATTATGTTGCTTTATAAGTCTCCTTTAAGAGCAGAAAGTTAAGTTTTGTTCAATTTTTGCAGCCATTACTTATTGGCTTCCTAAAGGTTTAATTGAATTCAGAATACCCTCTGAATATTGTTATTGCTTTCACAAATGAATTTCCTTTTCCCATAGCACTGTGGGAACTTATTCAATGCCACCTGGTGCATCAGGCCCCCAGTCTGCTCCCGGGGGAATGATCAACACACAGACCCCAGTTCAGTACCACTCCACCTTTAGTGACCAGCAAGCACCTATCCCCTCCACCACAATGTCCTCAAACCAACAATATCCAGCACCCAACCAGGGGTCACCTGTACATCCTAACATGTATCAAGCAGGAGGCCAGCCTCCACCAATGATGTCATCACAACCTCCTCAACAGCAGCTCATGATGTAGGTGGCCCTAGTGGCAGACATTTCTTATGGTGGACCTTTGCAATTGTTTTAGAACTAACCAGGATATGGTCATTCTAACCATGGCAGGTGGAAGAGCAGTCATTTTTGTGGTAACAACAGTTGTCAAGACATTTTAGTACCTCAGACACAAATTCTGGGGTAATTGGAGCATGCCTGGATATTCATAGAAGATGCTGAATAGAGAGATGGCCAAAGGAATAGCACTTCCATCTGTTTGAAAAGTCAGCTTCTCATTGACTAAAACAAGAATCTTTTGGTGTTGCAAACTGGTCTGTCTTATGTGTTATACAATAATTTCATGCTATATGATAAAATGTTTTGTAAGTATTTTGATCAAAATTGCTTCAAAAGTTGTCATTTATGATTGGATGTATGGTAAAGCAGCCCTTCTCCTTTAAGTATCAAAGTGCATAGACTCTTTAACTTTTCTTTCAGTCTTGTTATTTCCCTCATGATTGGAATTGATGTCACTTTTATTTAGCTCGAGGGCTTTACCAAATAATTCTTGCTTCAGTAGGTTAGGAGTGGAAGAAGTGATGAGTGTTTGTCCTACTCAGCATGCTAGCATAAGGCCATTAGCACACAATTTGTATTCCACAACACCATCAGACCCTCCCCTCCACCCCCATGCTAGTTGTGTGCTAGTAGTGAGCAAACAATGTTTTGTGTCCCCCCTTCCCTCAACACCATCAGTCGCAATCACCATGCTGAAGGATTTCATACAGCTTTTGTATGTGTTAAGTTTCGCTTGTTGTGTGCAAATAGTCAGTACACAGTATGTATCCTGCCTCCTCCCACAGCACCATCATCCCCTCTTCCATGCTAAAGGGCCTTGTTTTTGACATAAAATTCTCCACAAATTTTTGTCCAACCCTCCCCCAATGTAAAAAAAGATGTCTTTGTCCCCCCCCCCTCCCTGACAAAGGTATAGCCTGTACTTAGTTGCATTACCCAGCACCATATTCAGTGGATTATTTTTACACTTCATCCTGCTGTAACCTGAGCTCTCTCTTCTGTGTGATGTAGGCTACAAGTACATCTCACATTTCACTGATTTGCACAAGTCTTCACAAACCAGTTAGATTGTCCTTTATTTTAATTAATAATTTAATTTTCAGTTTATGATAAAGTGCAATCACCAGTAGTGAATATAGACACCCAGGTCAAGGCTCGACAAATATGTAAGTCCGCTAGCCCGGGACTAGCTCAAACCATACATGGGCTATAGTGACAGTTTATGAAAAGCCCCATGGGCTAGTGCAAAATACTGTATAGCTGTGTTGTTATACTGTAGCCTATGCCTTTGCAGGTGGAACTAGTTTGTCAATGCCCAGAGGGCTAGTCGTATAGCTTCAGAACTTTCAAGCCCTGCCAGGGGTTCCAAAATATGTTTTGTGTGATACATGAACTTCTTGAAATCTTGACCTAGTTTGTAACTGTGACCTGGTTTTCTTCCAGAGGTTGTATCTTTCATCATGATGGGCATTTAATATTCACACATGGTACATTCTAATTTACATAAATCTCTTGTTCATGATAACATCAAATTATAAGAAAGTGTAAATTGCTTGTCTTTTCTTCTGTCATAGAGATAAATGGATTATGCTTTTGTGTTTTGATGAAGTTATTAAATTTGTCATAGAGCATCATTTTCTGCATATTATGTTAACCCTAATATGTGCAATGGAAGGCTTATGACTGGTATATGACCCTAAAGTCCTTATGCATATGACATCACAGAGAAGAAAGTGCCAGAGTTGTAGTCAAGTCATGACACTAGTCACAACTTGCAAAATTGCCTGACTTGAAAAATCTGACCAATTTCCCCATCGAAATAACACAGTGACTCGAGTCATGACTTGACTCAAGTTGCTAAACTGAGTGTAGTTGACTTGACTTGCCACAAAAAAGAGTGACTTGATTACAACTCTGGAGAGTGCTCCCTTGTTTGGAGGCAAGAACATACTATTGCAAGTTACACCAATGAATGCAGATATGGACAGCCGATATGTGAACGAATGGGAAACGCATGCAAGTCTACTACGGCGTGTGAATTCTGCATTGTGCGTACTGTGTACTTCATTGGGATTGCCTCTGAAATGAAGTTGTGTTACCCCAATGCATAAGGTCTACAGCCCTAATGATATTCTTAATCTTAGTATGGATATCTCTACCTCCTTTGCAAAAAGTTCAAATTTTCATGATGGTGTCATATTTTTTATGTCACATGTTTATATCGATTAGCGGCATAATTTGCCCAAGAGTTGTAGATCTACATTAAATGGGAACGTTTGTCCTGAGAAGCAATCAGCACATCAGATGAAATGCTGATATCTTACTTACACAAATACCTGCATGAATAGCATTTTAGTAGAGAAAGGACCTTCCCCATTGTGAGCTTTTTTCTCAAAGTGTGTCAAGTATAGTTCCGTTTTGCTATTAATTTACAGCGCTGGATCTTTGTTAACACGTGTATCCAGGCAACCTCAATATTGTTTTTATTTTTAACTCAATATCTCATTGTTTACTGTTTATTTTTCCAAATTTCTAGCTTGAAATTGTTGCTATGTAATTTAAAATTTATCTACATAAGAGGTTCAAATTTCAAATAAATCTGGGATTTAAAAAGTGTGTACATAAAATAGATGTGAATATTGTATAAACCTCAGATTAACATGTTGTTTTGTACGAAGACTATGGAAACTTCGATTTTCTGTGAAGTGAATTGTTTACAATCGTACATAATTTCAAGTTGGTCTGTCTGTCTGTCAGGCTGTCTCTCAGACTGTCTGTCTGTAAACTTGATAAAATCTGTTTAATGGTGACTCCTCTGATATTCTTTGAATGTCAGTAGGATATTTATAATTCACAAATTCTGCATATTATATATGTATACATTGCAATATGTATATATGTATGTGTGTATGTATGTATGTATGGTATGACATATGATGGCACACACTGGGGCTGGGCATGGTGTGGGGCTTTGTGGCTGAAATCAAACACTTTTGAGATTGTTTTGTAATTTAGGGGTACATTGGCTGGGAAAGTGTTGTCATTTTTTTTAAATATTTGTACAAACATTTTGCAGATTACCCATAATATCTGCCTTTCTCAAATTTTATTTGAAGTTGGGAGCCAGTCAGATTGTATACATGTGTGAGGAATCAATATTTGGAGAGTTGCAGTCATGACTTTAATATGTTCAGAAAGATTTATATAAGTAATGTCATTAGAATACTGTCATGGTCCTTTGATTTGTGGAAAAGTTTGATGAAAAATACTTGACAAGCAGTTTGAAGAGAAAAATCCCAGTTTTGTGAAGAATACTGGTGATTTCACATGCAAGTGTGAAGAGTATTTTAAACCCATTCATCCAATTTTAGAGGCACTACAAAGATTCAGTTATTTTTATGTGGAGAAGTAACTAAGTGAGTAATTACCATTCAAGCTTTGAAGACTTAGGAACTTTGATAATTTTCAGTTTTGAGTTACCAATGATTGTGAATACATGGTGCAGATTTCATCTTTGCTGGAAAAGTCTGCAAAAGTTAAAAAATCTGGAAAAGAGGAGTCTCCAAACCTTACTAAGTTTTGACATTTGTGAAGTTTATAAGGAATCTCGGTTTCTCTCCCACCCATGCTCTAACATCTACAGTAACACTTTCTAGAACAGGAATGCAGCCAGCCTCTTGTGAAAATTGCAGGGTCCAAAAGTTGTCCTCTTTGATTTGAAAGTTTCAAAGGATGCAAGTTTACTTTGTACTAGTATTGACACGAATAGCAGTTACAGAAGATAGGGGGATAGGATTTTGACGTCCTGTTATTGGCAACAGTGAAATTCCATTGACAAGAATGATGCATATCAAAACTGTCCCATCATCTTTTGCAACTGCTATTTGGAAAAGGGTCAATGATACTATCCACATATCTTTTGGTGGGGATTGGGACTTGCTATCCTTATCCCCTAGCTTGTTCCGGTGTTTGTACAAAGTTCGGTATACAAGTTTGGCGCTAAATTATGCTGAAGTCTACCAGAATTTTCTGTAGTTTTACACAGCATGTGGAGTATAATAAGAAAGTGATATGATTGTAAGCAGATGTATATGACATTTATGCTGTGTATCATAGCCAGGCCTGCAGCCAGACAAGGGGCAAAACAGGCTCCAAGGGGGGGATATTTTCTTAGGGGAGTGTGAGACATACCAAACTGTTTTTTTTAAGGCAATGCTAATTACAATATTCTGTCTGGGCATGAAATTTCTGGTTGAGGGATGTTTGATGATAGGGTGTAGCTTGAAAGGAAGGAGGGGATCCCTATGATAATGGATATTTCTGTGGCAATATTTTAAATGTATGCTGAGTAGACATATATACTCGTCTATGCTGCTGGTGAAGGTGCTCTTATTGATCGACTGTTTCAATCAAGTGTAACATCAAGTGTATTTTAAAGCAGATGGGAGTCCTTTTGGGTCTCTTTTTTTTTTTTTTTTTTAGAAAATTATGTTATACATATTTATAATGGAAACATTTAAATGTAGAAATGTATGAAGAGCTTTAGCTTTATGCTCAAGTTTCTGTTGTGTCTAGTGAAACAACAGCAAAAAAGAGATTTGAATAAAGAATATGGTCTAAAAGGAAAGATTATGAAATGTCTGTTGAAGTTAGTTTTTTTTGCCTGTTTCTTGGTTCTAGTGGATAGATTTTACTGCAATTAGTGATGTATTCCAAGCCTCTTTGAGCTCTCACCCTTGGTAGGTTTTTGTTCCTGGAGCCTTGGAGTTAACTTTTGGTCAAGTGGGCACACCAGTGACATCTAGTTGTCTCCATTTCCCACCTAAGTGGGTAAAGCAGTCATCCAAGCTTATTTTAGAAAATCTGCTATGTCTTACAGATTGCCTCTGCATTCATAATTATCTTTCATTATGTTTCTGTATGAAAACATAATATTGAAAGATAACCAAGGCATTAGTATTTCTGCATGGATTTAACAAAGAAAAATGTCACATGATTGATAGGGGTCACTCCTGAATTCGGATGACAGGCTACACTAATTTACATTGGGGGAGCTGCAATCTTCCCTTTAAATTTCACCAGACAGGCTGTACAAGACAAGTATATGCAATTCAATATTCCATCTTTGCTCCTTACATTTTGCCTGTGCTCATCTCTCATAAACATTTGTAAAAGAATTCACTGTTCATAGTGTTTGATCTTTTCCATGTCCATGGTAAGTAAGAAAGGGGAATTTAGGCCAAGAGTGAAGTAGAAGCATGCAAACAGAAAAGCAAAGACTGGGAACATAACTAGTAGGCTACTAGACTTCAGCTCATACTTGAGATTCAAAGTATACCTATAGTCTGAAGGTGGTTTACAGCAGGCCATCTGATCATAGTTAGATGATAAGCCTTGGTTGTCATGGCTCCTCCCACTTCTAAAATGGTATTTCCCTTTACTGCCACTTGCCATCTTCCAGGTACGCAAAACAGCATTACCCCTTACTCCTCCCCCTGCAAAAATATGGAACATACTGCTATTGCTGAATCAACTTCATCCTTTTTCTAAACTGACATTTATCAATTCTCTTTGATCTAACATACACTCCTCTTCTTTCAGTTGAAACTGGGGGCGGGGGATTTTATGTTAAAAAATGTTCACCTCATGTTGGAGGTTTCACCCTCCTGAAAATTACCTTTGATTCCTGAAGGACCCATTTGTACCCCATTACCTGTCCCTCCCACTGACTTGCATCATCACCCTCAGAGTTTCCAAGGTTGAAAAGGGTTTCCCAAGAAGTTATGCTGCCCAATGGTTGCAAAAATGGGGCTATGGAGCGTACCCTCCCACCCCACCCCCCCCACACACACACACACATACACACACACACACACAGAATGTTTGAAGTTGATATTGGTAGCCAGTTTCCATTCTCCTGAATAATGCCTACCCACATCCAGCGTTTTGTACTGTGCTAATGAATCATTACAGCTAACTTCAATTCGTTATTGCGTAATCAGCTGACATAGCTAGTCACGTAACACAAATAGTATGTTTCAAGTAACACTAACATTAACAGTAGGCCTACAGATAGTAAACTTGATCTCCACACGTTGACAATTAATTACAGGGATTACCGTAGAGTTAGCGTGTCGCATGCGAAACAAGAATCGTTGACAAAATGGAGTATATGACAGCAAATGAACCATCTGGGGAAGGAACAATGTGAGTCTTGTTTTATGTTAACTCATCGTCCAGTTTGTATGTTTTACGCAATTTCCCTCGTGAGCGTGGTCGCTTATTAAGTTATTGTAACGTTAAAGAGTCGGCCTAGGCTAGCCTAAGTTAATGTCTTCACGTGCTTAGGCTTAGGCTAGGGCAGTATACTAATAGTACCAATTCTGGGCTAATGCATCTTCTGTTTATCTCATGCTATAACTAATAAGTATATAAGGATAGCGGCCATGATCCTTGAACTGCAAAACTTGAAATCATAGGCTTAGGCTACATTTTAAATTTGCAGGGTCCTAACTTTATTTCAGACCCAGACT
>WURT03189658.1:0-10054 GCA_009936505.3 Holothuria glaberrima
ATATATATATATATATATATATATTTGAAAAGATGTGTAGGAAGTCACTCTCTTCATTATTTTGAATCATCAGTTGGGCCAATCAAATCCCTCCTTTCTTCCGTGGCGTGTGTTTGAAATGATACTTCACACAACAAAATATTTTATGATTTATATCCCAGTAAAAATTTGTAAACATTTCATTGCTAAACTTACTTTTTCAGTTATGGCCAAAACAGTATAATTTAATAGTTTGAATGAGCATATAATTTCATACAATGCCCGGGTACTTGTGAGTGCCCTTGAAGGATAGACATTTAAAGAGGTTGGTTGAAAAGTCTTCCAGAAAACAAATTGTTGTTGTTTTAGAATATATATATTTTTTTGTTTGAGCCATTACTCAAACAAGTAGACTGTAGGCTTAAATAGCAACCTCAGAAGTGTTGTACTGAATTTATCTACTTTTTACTGGTTTTAAGAGAAACAGATCAGATGAGGGGCTGGGAAGGGGGTGATTGAGAAGTCTGGTGGGTTGAGTTGGGGGAGCTTTTAGCTAGAAGATGTAAAATAACTGTGCTGCCTGTGATAAGACTTACACTATAATGCAAAAGTCTAGTTTCAATGTCTGTATATGTGCTGTATAAAGTATGAATTTTATACAACACATCCATGGTTGTGTACAGCTCTATCAATTGTACAGTATGATAAGTTTAAGGATCATCATAGCATGTAAATAACTTATGATGTAAACATTATTACTGTTGGATGATTTGATCTCTGCTGACCTCAGTATTACTTTCAAACGTTGAAGGTTACAGTGACAGCTCTAATAGAGCTGCGCTGCTGGAGACATTGTATTCAGGTTAAAACTGTTGACCTCAAATGACTTCGGTATTCAGAAGACATTCAGCAATTGGTTGTAATATCAAAGTATCTGGGTTAAATTGTGTCTTTTCATAACAATGATAGGTCATCCTGAAGGAGCTAATTAAGTTTGCTGGGCTACTACTACTCCTACAGAAGCTCACCATTGGTCATGAGATCAGTTTCAATCCTACCTGTCTGGGGCCAATGAAAGGATGGTGACTTGAAACAAGCATTCTGTCAGCTTTGGAGCCTATATAGTTAAACATTGCCAGTGTTTTTGTGCTGCAAATGGGACTGTCCATTTGTGTAACAAGCAAGATAAGAAGGGTTGATTGATTTACAAACCACAGTTTTGTTGAATACAACATCAGGTCAGGTGATTTCCAGTAAAACCTTTTAATTTAAATTAAATTTAGAATCTTTTTCAGTTTAGAATTAAGTTACTTCAGATGAAAAAAATTATAGATTACTTTGGAATGGCCCACCTTACTATCATCAGCATATACTGAACTACTAAACTCCTACAGGGGTGAAACACTGCTACCATTGACCTCACCATTACTGGGCTTCAATGCTTCAAATGCCATTTCCTTCCGCCACTTGACTGTATTATCATCTGATGGGCCCCTCTTCTTACTTTCTAGGTCACAGAGCTGCTTTCTCTGGGCCATATCATGAGCATGGCCCTGCCTTAACATCAGGCTCACACACACCAACTAAACATGCCGTCATAATTTCCCAAGTTTTACTTTTTGTTCATATCCAAAATGATGCTATTATTTGAGATGTGAATGTCAGCCACAAGCTGTAACAATGCTTTGAAAGTAATTTGAATAAAGAAGGCAGATATATTTCTGGAAACCCTTTTATCTCAAGCAAGGGTGCTCAATTTTCTTCAGCCAAGATCTTCTCTAACAGATATCGCAGTCCGAACACTGAGCAGTGTTATACAGATAGCTCATTTGAGTACTCAATATGCACACATCAAACAGGAAGGAGATCCAGACTTCCTGTTAAGGATTGGAAAATGAACTTATTTATAAAAGTCTATAGCCATTCATTTATGTCACCCATTGCAAAAACTTCTCAAGAATTCATTGTTTTAATACCATCATATTTTTGTATTTTGTTAGATTTTACAGTTTTTTTCTTAATTATTGTTTGTCTTTTCTTTTTTTCTTTTTTGTTTCATGTTACTTTGGATGTCTGACCTTGCTTCTGAATTTTATTTCAGGTGTCAATTCTGAGATATTTTACCTTAATAAATTGAATACTTTCTTAAAGTACTAAAGGACGTTTCCACGTGGACACTGTTGCATTTTGGCTTTAAAAAATGTCACACCTATGAAACCGTGATTAATGTGTCTAGAATAATAGGCACTTCACAATTATGTCACTTTCAAGAAATAACATTCTTACAAAAAATTCATTGCATCATAGCATGTGAATAATGTGTTCGACCAAACTTTTCTAATTTCAAATGATGCAGCATTCATAACATTTACATTTGTGTCACATTTGTGTCATACTTGTGGAATTAAAGCTATGAGCCTTTTTGCAATTTTGATTGCACATGCACACATCTTGAAAAACTGGGGATAAACAAATACACTACCATACCTGCATCAGTGTGCTATGAAATGGTGTTTTAGAAGATATTCAAATCACCCTTTTTAGATCAGATCCCGAGTGTAAGAAGTATTCTTGCCTGTGGTTTTGTGTCACAAAGGGCATGAACATCCTCTTCTTGTGTTCACTAATTGTGGTTTGTTTATCTTCTTTGCATCCCACAATTCCTTGTGGCATTCGTAATTGCAAAAAGGCTTATTGCCAGAGTCTGTTGGCAAGACTGAGTTGTGTAATTATGATAAAAGATATCTTCTGTTGGTGCCGTTTTAGTGCCCTCTGGAAATCCGACATGTCAGTGGATTTCAGTTTCAGTGAAAGTGTGACATATATCATTCATGATCTAGTTTTATTTGAATAAACAAAATTTGCCAGTTGTTATGTAAATTATTTTATAAAGTATGACTGTGTGATAAGTTTGTATGTCTTCCCTATAATTTGAAAGGCTTTTCATGTAAAAGAAAGAAAAAATACAAATAACATTCCAGCAATTTTGTAGTGTCCTACTTTTTGCGTATTTACCTCAGATATTGTCAAGGCATTATTATAAGTTTACCTTTTGCCTGCTAACAGTTGGCATAGCAAGATTGAAACATCTGTGGGAATAGGACCCCTCCTTCATGAGCTTCCCCCCCCCCCCTTCCACTACATGGAACATATTTTGTCCAGAATTTGTAAAGGCATCATTATTGTCATTATTAATTTACCTTTTGCTTCCTAATAGCTGGCATAGCTAGAGGGAAGCAGCAGTGGGAATAGGACCCCTCCTTCATGAGCTTCCCCCCCCTTCCACTACATGGAACATATTTTGTCCAGAATTTGTAAAGGCATCATTATTGTCATTATTAATTTACCTTTTGCTTGCTAACAGTTGGCATAGCAAGATTGAAACATCTGTGGGAATAGGACCCCTCCTTCATGAGCTTCCCCCCCCCCCCTTCCACTACATGGAACATATTTTGTCCAGAATTTGTAAAGGCATCATTATTGTCATTATTAATTTACCTTTTGCTTCCTAATAGCTGGCATAGCTAGAGGTAAGCAGCAGTGGGAATAGGACCACTCCTTTTTGAGCTCTCCCTACACCCTTCTTTTTCCATTATAAGGAAAAGGAAATACTTTATAACTCACTTCCTTTTATTCCATCCTCTTTTTAACCAAAAGAGCACATTTTGGCCAATCCCATGAACATGTCTCAAGTAAAATGGGAAACCGGTTTCCCCTGCCACTAAAACCAAGTTTTTAATTCAAAACTGGTTTTTATTAGTGCAATGGCCTTAGTACTTGTTGATTAGCAAAGTTTGGGACGTTTCATGGAATTTTACAATTGATGAACTCCCAAATATTTGTTATAAAAAAGATAGCGGACTTTGTGACCAAAACGTGTAAAATGGGTGTAAGAAATAAAATTTTGAAACGGAGGTCAAACCAAGACTATCAGGTTATAGACCGTTTTTTTGACCGTTTTTTTTTTTCAACAACCGGTTTTTCAGTTTGGGGAAATTTCAAAACCGAATCAAACTGAAACCAGTTTCCAAATCAAAACCAGTTTTGTGAGTAGCCTTAATCTCAAGTATAATGCAAGTTCAGTTTATGGGAGTTGAGGTGAGCATTGACCCAGAAAAGGGATTTGGACATGCTTTACTGTAGGAGCTCTGAGGTTTCTTCACATGCTTTTACATTTAAGACCACATACCTGGAAAGTGATTGATGAGATGGTATGACCAAGGGAAACACATTAATAAGACCCAATCCCCCATCCTAAAGGTGTGAGTCCATTGTGACCACTGGTTAGAATACTTGCTCATATAATATGAGCAATGTAAACCAAGTATTAACTACCAAGCTAATGTGGGGAATTTTGAAAAAAATTGAAAAGTCAGTGCATGACACTGGATATGACATGGAAGGTTTCATCTAGAGTACTTAGCATACAGTAGAATATGTGGTAAGTTTTGCAAAAATTCCTCAGATGTGTGTAGTGGGGTAGGATGGGGAGGGGGGGGTGGTCATTCCCATTCAGAGTGTCGTCCCTCTTCCTGCCCACAATTTAATTTGGAAACCATGAATTTGGAGAATCATATTGACTTCAGGGTGAGGCAGGTTAAGGGTTAGCAATAACCTAATCCCCACTTCTGGCTGAGAATGACTTCCTATGCTGTCGCTGAGTGGATAAAGGTAGTGGCATTTGAAGCGATGAACCTTGACAACCAGGAGGTTTGGGGTTTAATCCCCAGCTAGGTCAAAGTAAGGCAGCTTTTTCATCCAAGAGCAATCTACAGTTCTCACATCTGAACTGGCTTTTCAAATTCCAAAAGAGACCAATTTGATTTGAATTGTTGAGTTCGTTGGCCATTTGATGTGAAGTTGTAATTCATAAGCTGCATAGGCCGTTTTCACATTTGTGTGATCACTTAGCATCATAAAACAACTGCCCTTCAAGGCCCTGAAGTTTTTAGTTGTGGAGCCTGCTATGCAGGCACCAGCAGCTGTCACTGACACAAAAGTGGGATTCTTAATTGATCTCCTCCTAGACGGTTGATTTTATCGAAATAGGGTGTAGTCCAAGTTGGAGAGATGGTCGTTTTGTTTTAACCCTGCTAATTTTGGTGACATTGTGACCTTTTAAGGAAGTATCATGGGGACATTTCTACATTTAAAATGTGTGGGCGGTGTATTTTAAGAACAGTTTTGCTCAATACGAGGTTTGATCTGAAATGTTGGATGCGTTTTCAAATGGCACCATCGTATTTCTATTGTACCTTAAGGTTATATAGCCAGGGAGTTGTGGAGTAGTAGCTACGTGATAAAACAAGATCAGTTTAGCCTACTTCATTTTACAGTTAGCTCATGGTATGGTATGTTACTAAAGCTGTTTGGCGATATGGACTGAATGAACATTGGTAAGTACCTTTAAGTCATGGCACTGCAACTACTTCAGACCTGTGTCTTGTTCAAGGCCCCAAAGATTAAAGAAAAAAATGATAATTTATTCCAAATTGCTGGGTGCTTTCATGGCAGTCATTGATCAGCAGGTTAATAATATCCTTGGATAAGTGACAATTCATTGATGTATGGGGATGAAGTAGAATTAGGCAAAGGATAGCATAGGGAAACTATGAGAGGGGAAAGAGAAGTGGGGAAGGAACAAATTCTTTAACTATTCCTCTTTTTCAGGATCAAGGCATCAAAGATATTCTTGAAAATATAATCAAATGCAGCTCAAGGTAAACTGTTACTGCATACTTTGGGGGAGACAACAAATTCTGACTGGGAAACATACCAGAATTGATACTGCTTTTTGAACTTTTGTTAGAATTTCAATTTCTCTTGCATGAAAAATTCTTGAGCTTACCCCAAATTTTTGAAATTTTTCAGACCTTTTCACGTTTGTTAGTTGACAATTCAAACTATCATGACTTCTCCAGAATTTTCATTGATATCACGACCCTGACTTAACATCAGCCATTAAACATCTTCAAGGCTTGCCTTTTCTGACCTTAATCTGTTCATTTATCCCATTCCAATCACACATAATACAATACAATACTCAAAGAACACAAAATGGCCATGATTTACTGTAATTTTCTTTTAATCTCTCGATTTTGCATTTTTTATTTTTGATACAAAACAAACCTTTTTATGCTTTTTAAGTTATCACTGATAAACATATTTAACCAAGTCATTTGCATTAATTTTTATAACTTAATTATATAATGAACTCCTTGGAATATCCAACCTTACCTTCCCTTCTATAGTACTTGCACTTAAAAAAGGTTCAAGATGGATTCTTTTAATCCAGGACTGTAAGTCATTTGTTTTTATTTATATTTTTTTAATAGTACCTCAGGCCTGTCTTTAGATTTAGAGCCCTATGGCCTTCCTGAATACCCAGTAATTTATTTTAAGGCAACATGTTTTATTTACAACATATCAACATATTTGCAGCATGTACTCGTTGTGTGCTTGCAAAAGTCAAATGACAATCCAATTAATTCAATGGCCTGCACTGAACGCTGTCCTTCCCCTAGGCATGAAACTCACTAACAGGCTGAAGCTACATCCGCCAAGTAAGCCACCATGTCAAAATAGCAAAGCTGCAGCTGCCTCAGCCAAGCCGTAATGACTGCAGCTTTTCTTTGTTACTACAGGGAGTACAATAGCAGCATTTATCTTATCCTTCCATTGTACAATGTGTATAACAACAAAGCATGGCTGCAGCCCCTGCAGCTTAGCTGAAGCCAGACTTGTAGTGAGTACATACTCATGGGCTTGCACAACTGCCTGTCCTTGTACTCATGAGAATTAATTTGCTCTCATACTCATACCTACAGATTTTGAAAGTTTTTCATAGCGCCTAATGCAAAATTTTGTACTCGTACTCATGAAAAAGAAAATACTCGTAACCGTACTCACAACAATGTGCTGCACTTGTACTTGTACGCATGAAATTGTACTCATGCTACAAGTCTGGCTGAAGCAGCTGTAGCTTCACTTTTTTCACACGGTGCCTAACATATTAAGCTAGATAATACTCGTTGTGTGCGAGAGTCATTTGTGCTTTTCATTTTGCTCGGCAGAAATGGACATAACTGCACAGTGATTATTTTGTGGTTATACCAAAGCATTTTGCTACACAAGCTCCTCAAATTGTTAAACAAATAAGAAGTATTTTGTACGGGTGATGCTTCAATTTGATATTTTTTGATTTTTTTATTTAGAAACTAAAAAACAAAACTGCAAGGCAAAACTGGAATACTAATTATTCACTTTAATGTTCTCAAAGCAGTCTTTGTACTGACCTCGCACTGTTAAGTGTCTTTCAAAAATCTTTCCTGTTTTTCCATTTCTTTAGGCATTTTCAGGGTTGCTTATAAGATTTGCAGATTGAAAAGTTTTGCTTTTTTTTTCCCTGTTGGGAAAATTCCCACTTAGCAACTCCCTACATGTTTCACTGATCTCCCTAAAGAGGAGGGCCATCAGTTTTTATCTTTCCTACAAAGTACAAAGGACCCAGTTCCTCGTCGAATCTACCGACTCACATCTCTCTCATCAAATAGATCTTCAGGCCAATTTGACCTATCCTCCTTCTGAGGGAGACATCACTTCCACGCAGTTATAACAGACACCAATCAAACAGATCCTAACCTCTCCCCAAACCGCACTTTATCTCCCTGTTCCATGTTGAAATGAAAATCCTCAGGAGCCTCAAAGATAAGAACAATGGTTGAACCTAAATTGAATTCCCCAACATCAGAACCCTTTGAAATGTGAAGACCCGTTTTCTCTGATGATTTGTCCTCTGGGTCAGCAACTCTAAGAGACTTGTCATAGTACACTCCATGGGGATAAGCTCCTCTCTCGTTAGTACTCAAATCCTGAAAGAAAATAAAACGCAGCATGCAAGATTCATAAGCCTTTTTGAAAAACAATTAAGCACTTTTAAGGATAAAGAGAATTTTCCAGATTTGTAAGGAATGATATGCTGCTGTTTTCAGGGTCTGGCTTGGATTTTCTACACAAAAATTGGCAAGTTTACTGATACTGTATCTTCAAACCCAACCCCAGACCAACTCCATCATGCAACTGATTTGATATAAAACCATACCATGGTAACCATACCATACTAAGTTTGAGGAAAGCTGGACTACCAGGAGAAACTTCCACATACTATGAGCAGAATTTGAACAGACGCACTTGTGAAAACAAAACAGTGAATGATAGAAAAGCCACTCCTCACTCCAGACTACAGATCATCCAAAATTTTGACCAGAATTTCCTGGCATTTCAATGCCCAGAAGGAATTTGGACATTAGTGTTTCACCTCTAGTCAATATTCATTACTTGTATCGCATGATATTCCTAATAGTCATCCTGTATTTGTTAACTTAAAATGTCAACAGCACCTGGCCAAAGTTACTAGGCCTATATTTTGTACACAGGTATGCTACTTTGTTATGCCCAAATGTGAGTTCCAAAATATTACTTCATGTTAAACGAAATGACACTTCGTGGTAGCCTTCAACAGCCCACGGTCTTGCGCACAGTATGCTCACTTTTAAAGCCATCTAAATGATCATACATTTGGTCAAAAACATCACGCACTTGTATGATGATGCTAATGGACGAACGTATGATCATGTGGAATGCTTTCCCAACAAATTTAAACAACGTCCAACATGTATGAAGATGTTCAAACTTCTAGCTTCTTGTTTCATCTTCCAAAGTGTTCAAACATTTGCATTTAGATGTTCATGGACAAACGTACGATTGTATAGAAGGGCCTTAAAATATCCCTATACTGTGGAAATTGGCCTATAAACCGATTTGTAACTAGGGGCATTGGTACTTAGTTTTTGATATAATTGCCAGTTGCCAGTGTTTGTAATAGGGGCACAGCACTGGTTGGTATGTGTTCTCATTGAAAATATAGGAACGAGAACAAAACTCACCTCGTCAAAGTAAATGTTGATGGAGCCTACATTAGTAGCTCCTACTGCAGCCATTGAAAAGAATCCATATTTCCATTTGCCTGTGAGAACAACTCGCTCATTTAAGTTGAAAAGCCCTCTTATCCATGCTGCAATGCCAGGATTTACAGAAAACAGCTCTCCTGGAAATATTGAATAATAGTAAAGGTTGTAGAGTGCTTGCATGGTACTTCCCTGAAATCCTTTTTTCCTAGACCTGAACCAAGAGTGCATTTCATTTTTCACCACAAGGACTGTCAATATATGAGTCACCAAGTTCTTAAAATTTTCTTTTGAGTATTCAAACTAACTTATGGACCCTGGTCCCACTCTTATCAAGTGCTTTGTTTTACTTTTGACCCCTGGCCCCACCCTTATCAGGAGTTTGGATTTCAAATTCTTCATGTCACTAAACTCTTAGATTTTATGATCATGACAGGGATACAATTACCAGCAGTTTCTACAACTACTCACAAGTTAGTTACATGAGGTTATTACTTAACTTCTTTAAGGTTTGCTAAATACCCACCCCTCGTCCCCCATCCCACCCTCATCTCTCATCCCACCACTCATCCCACCCTCACCACTCATCCCACCCTCATCCCTCATCCCCCCCCTCTCTTCTCAATCCCACCCTCATCTCCCATCCCACCTCTCAGAAACCACAAATAGTATTGACCCAAGATTTGAAACAAGAGAATTTTGCTGTAAGAGACCTATGCAAACTTGCATTGCTTACCTGGGAAATGTCTTCTATGGGCTGCTGACCAATCAGCTGGGGAGTGGAAACGGTGATAGTCACCAGGAGCAAGGTATATGATGCAGTGATAGAGTTTATTACCCTCTTTGATGTTGAGGGATTCTTTGTACTCTTCATCTGAGATCTGCAACAAGAAAAGAATAAACATGTCACTTTTGACAAAAAAATAAATAGGTACAACTGAGACCCATATCTTTTATTTGATAGTAAAACAAACTTGGAATGTGAAACCAATGTTTAAACTTCCATTCATGTATTTTGTAAGCATCTGATCCAACAAGCCAGTGAGCCACAACTGGAAAAAAGGCCGTGGCCAGCTCGACTTAAACCAATTGGTTAGAAACTGGGCCGT